>RJWM01028045.1:0-26100 GCA_004363535.1 Dasyprocta punctata | reverse complement strand
TGTTTACTTCTTTTTTTTTACTCTTTCCGAGGGCTACAGTTCTCATCCTAGACTCCTCTTAGGTCCAGAGGATCCATCTCCCTCCCCTTTCCTTCTTTCTGTTATTGTATTATTTTGTATTCCAGCATTTGGGAGGTATATTCCAGGGAGCCTCCTTACGGTGGAGTCATCAGGTCGGCCATTTTGCAGGACTCCCCACCATAATCTTTTTATCAAAAACCAAATTTACTATCTTGATTTTTTTTCATTTTGGTTTTTCGAGAGGGTCTCACTGTACTTCAGCCTGCCAATGAATTCATGACATAGGCAAACCTGGCCTCAAACTCATGGTGATCCTCCTGCCTCAGCCTCTAGAGTGCTGGAATTACAGGCATGCACCACCATGCCCAACCTATCTTACATTTCTGCAGATCAGTAGACCGATGGGGTGGTGTCTAACAGGGTCAAATTCAAGGTGTTGGCAGAGCACACTTTCCTCTGGAGTTTGGGGAGAATCCAGTCTTTGGAGAATGCCCACATTCACCAGCCCCTCCATTCATCTTCAAAGCCAGCAGTGTTTTACTTTCAAATTCCTCTCCCTACTCTGCCTCTGTCTCTCTCTTTGTAGCCATCCATATCTCTCCTTCTCCGATCTCTGTTTAGGTTGTCATGTCATCTTCTCTCACTCCGCTTCTGTCTCTCTCTCGCTCTCACACACACACAGACACACACAACCCTGTGCCAGGGATCAAAGCCAGGACTCCACACATGCGACCTAAGCCCTCTGGCACACAGCTACACCCCCAGCCCACTTCATTGCCTTCCCTGGCTCTTGCCTTGGTGTACCCTGGATAGGGACACCTGTGAGTGCGCTGGGCCCATTCAGATCATCTAGGGTAATTTCCCCATCTCAAAACACTTCGCAGTCACAACTGTACAGTCCCCTGTCCCAAGTAAATCAGCATGATCACACGCTCCAGGGACTCAGAAGCAGACATCTGCAGGGTGTCACTATCTACTACCGGATCTGTGCATGGCAGCAGCTCACAGACCTCACATCGTCAGGACATTGGGTTCCCCTGGGAAGCCCCAGATCATCTCGCCATCTCGAGATGATGGCTTTCTCACATCTGCAAAGCACTTTTTAATATGAAAGGGTATATATTCAGATGGTCCAGAGATTAGGACATGGACATCTTCTGGGACTTGTATTTCACCAACCACAGATATTTATCCACAAGCAATGAAAAATATTACATCCTGAGAAACATCTCCATAAGTAGCTCAATACCTCACATCCTATGTTATACAATTCCAGAGAGTTCAGAGACTTTCCATCCTCGGACATACAGCCCTAAAAAGAGTGAGCACACATTCCATGTCATATACCTGCAAAGAGGGCAGGGACCTTACAAACCAGCACAGGCCCTTAACAAACACTCATAATGTCTTAGCTTTATGTTGCTATAATGAAATACCCAAGGCTAGGTGCTTTATAAAGAAAACAGCTTTATTTGGCTTAGGATTCTGGTGGATAGAAGGTTCTTAATATCATGGCATTCATGTCCTAGCAGGCATCCCTGGCTGTGTCACAACACAGCAGACAGACGGACAGGGAACCAGCCACGTACTGAAAAGGCCAAGGTGTGGGGCAGCGTCACTTTATGACAACCTGCTCTTGAAAGCATTAATCCAGTTAGAAGATTTGACCCCCTCCTGTAAGAAGCCATTAATCCATTCCTGAGGGCAGAGCCCCTGAGACCTAATTACCTTCCATCAAGCCCTCTCCCTCTCTCTCCCTCTCCCTCTTCTCTCTGGACTAGGGATTGAACCCAGGGCCTTTGTACTAAGCTACATCCCCAATCCGTTTTTAAAAATTAAAAAAAAAATTAAACAGGGTCTCATGAAGTCACTAAGTTGCTCGGGCTGGGTTCAAACTTGCAATCCACCAGCCTCAGCTTCCCAGAGTGCTAAGATCACCAGGTATGCACCACTACATTCAGCTAGGCACCACCACTTGAAGGTCCACCACCTCAAAACTGTCACTCTCAGGACCAAGCTTCCGGCATATAAATCTTTGGGAGACAAAGCATATCTAAACCATAGCACAGCGTGCTCACTTTGGCAGCATATACACTAAACCACAGCATATGAAAAAGGCAGAAAGTCAAATGCTGTAATATAAAGCCATAAACAGAATGGAGCCCTTGTCTGAGACATATATCCACATAGATACAAGGCCACCATTCCTGCAGTGTATACCCATAATCAAAGAAGAGAGCTTTTCTAAGAAAAAACAGCTGGAGACTGATTAGACACCTCACATCTTCAAAATACACCCCCAAAGAATTTAGGGTTTGTATCCTGAGACACACACCCACAAAGGCAGCAGAAACCTCAGCCCATACACAATATAGCTACAATGAGCTCCAAATCTCATCCTAGCACATATGTGCCTGAACATATCAGCCACATCTCATGCCGGTGCATGCATGTGCATGTGCGCACACGTGTGTGTGTGTGTGTGTGTGCACACGCGCAAGTGAAATCTTTTTGAGAAATATCCATGAAATATCAGAGACCTAACAACCTAAACATAACGAATACCTCACAGGGCTCACATACCAGATCAGCCGAGACCTTTCATCTAGGACATGCATGCATACACGCATGCACACACACAGACCTCACACCCTGAGAGGCACACAAAACCTCAAAGACCAGGAGCTTAGGGCCACATGCTCTCAAACATCCGGGACCTCCCACCCTGGCTCACAGCCCCGCACACAGATTAGAGGACTCCCCCAAAGAACACACACAGGCAGGGCAAGGGTTCCTGTCCTGAGATGTCTGCTAACAACAGAGACATGATGTGGTGATATATGGCTTAAAATTCTCAGCACCTAAACTTTTTAAGAGAATACATTTCTCCCCCACGCCCATCCCTCACCCTGCCGAGCGATTCTATCTTGGAAACTCGCCCACTGTCCCTCTGGACAGTGTACTTGTTCATCTAAATAAACTCGTCTTTCCTATGTTCTTTGTTGGTAAATTCTTTTTTTTACCTCCTGTGTCACCGGCCTTTCATTTGTCACCTGGCACAGTATTCCTTATTAGCACTGTGACAAACCACTACAATCTTGATGTTATGCAAGATGTACATTTTTTTTTGACTTTTTGAGACAGGGTTTCACTATGCAGTTCAGGTTGATCTTGAACTCATTTGAATCCCAGGCTGGCCTCGAACTCATAGCAATCCTCCTGCCTCAGCCTACTAAGTGCAGGGATTACAGATGTATGCCACCACACCCGGTTCATATATTTATTTATGATATTGCATTTGTATAAGGTAGAAACCTGAAAAGGAACCTAAAATCAGGTGTCATCTGGGCATGGTGGCAGACACCAGTAATCGCAGTTTTCTGGGAGGCTGAGGCAGGAGGATCACAAGTTTGAACCCATCCTGGGCAATTTAATGACTTAGTGACACCCTGCCTCAAGATAAAAAATAAAAAAAGGGCTTCTGACGTGGCTCAGTGCAAAGACCCTGGGTTCAGTCCCCAGTACCACAATAATAATTTAAAAAATAGTAATAGCAGTAAGAAATTTAAAAATCAGACGTCATCAGAGCTGTCTTCTTTCTGGAGCCTCTAGAGAAGACTGGGTTTCCAGCTTCTGCAAATACCTGTAGTCCTTTGTCTCTTCCCTGTGCTCCGTGTTCTAAGCCGACAGCAGCTCATCCTCCATCTCTCTGCTCCCCTCCTCTCCTCCTCTGACCGTACACCCCTTCCCTCATTCGGGCTCCGGGCTCTTGTTTGCTTCATTGATCATCTTTGGGGAACCTTTATTTGGCCAATCACAGACATGTGCACAAAGAATTAGAGATTTCACATCTCAGTCTCTATCTGTTCCCATCAACAGCACAAGGGCACATGCTCACAAATGTTTCCATCATCATAATGTTGTCTCTGACTCAGCTCGTTTCATTATATTGCGTTCAGTGACAATAACCATCCTGTCCTCCTCATTTAAGGGCCCTTTGATTACACTGGGCACAGCTAGAAAATCCAAGAGCCACGTATGATGGCATGCACTTATAATCCAAGTACTTAGGGAGGCTGGGGCAGGAAGATCAACTGCTGTGAGCTCAAGGCCAGCCTTAGTGGGCTACACAGCAAGACCCTGTCTCAAAAACAAAACAAACAAAAAGCCTTTCCTTTCTCATGATGCTTAATTTAATCACATCTGCAAAGTATCCTTTTAACATACAAGGTTACATGCGCAGTTTCCAAGTTAGGACAAGGCCATCTGTACAAGCCAGTAAGTTGGCAGAGCAGGGACGCACATGCACACGCACACACACACACACACACACGAGAGGCCTCCTGGCACAAAACACACACCTCTGCAGAGCTCAGAGACCCAAAAGGCAGAACATACACCACAAACCCCTCACACACCCCACCAGAGTTATACATCTAGAAGGCAATTGAGACCTCCCATCTGAAGACCCACATGTAAAGCGCCAACACACTCATACACTGGGACACACGCTCGCCAACAGGTCCTACACCTTACAAAAAAAAAAAAAAAAACAAACAAACAAAAAAAAAAAACCCAGGTCTTGCACCTCACAAATTGGGATGTATACCCAAAAGCAAAACAGACTTCCTACACACAATAGGCAAGCAGGAGATTTTTCTGATCTATGGTGTGGAGGATAGGACATAGGGTCTCACTCATGGTAGGCAAGTGCTCTATACCTGGACCACACTCCCATCCCCAAAGAGATTTTTTTAAACTCAGATATTATGACACACATTCACAACAGATCAGGGATCTCATGTCCTGCAGTGAAAACCCACAGCATGCAAGAGATCTCACATCCTCAGAAGCACACCCAGAAAAATAAATGACACTTAGCCTTTTGATGTACACATCCACAAGGAAACGAGAATGCTCCAAATCTGGGGCATCGATCTGCAAACAGATCAGAGATACCAACCCTGAAATACACATCCACAAAGATTTCACGAACCCCATACCTTGTAATATATATAAAACCTCACGACCCATTACATATGCAAGCATACAAATCAGAAATTTCATATGCTTGCAAATAATACCAAAAGCACTGGAGAGCAGACAACATGGGATGTATATCCACAAACAGTTCTGAGCCCTTACATCCTAGGACATGTATTCAGAAGCAGAGCAAAAGCCAGATGTAGTGGCAACACTTATAATCCCAGCACTCAGGAAGCTGAGGCAGGCATATGGCCTCAAGTTTGAGGCCAACCTGAACTACACCTAATGAGACCCTGTCCCTTAAAAACCAACCAAACAAAAAGAATCAGAGTACAGAACTCGGGTCCGGGGAAAACACAAACACATCAGAATCTTCTCAGTCTGGTTCATTTATCAGAAAAGATCAGAGTCTTCACACCACTAGCCACATACATACCCACTAAAAAAGATCCGGGAGCTCCTGCCTTTGGCTATACCTGCACAAACAGATCAGAGACCTCAAGTCTGACAACATATATCCACAGAGATTGGAGATCTCACTCTGAGACATAGACCAACACACAGATTGGTGTGCTCACATCTCCAAATTACATCAGAAGCCACATACAACCAGACACCACAGACAGACCATAAATCTCAAATGTTATAACCCTAACCCTAGCCCACATGTCAGAAGCCTGATACACATGAAATAGAGCTAGACATACGTCATGGACCTAACATCTTGGTTTTTTTTTTGTTTTTGTTTTTGTTTTTTTGTTTCATTTTGGTTTTGTTTTGTTTTTTTGTTTTGTTTTTTTCAGTACTGGGGATTGAACTTGCAACCTTGCACCTGCTGGGCAGGTGCTTAAGCCACTGAGCCAAACTTCCAGCTCTAGTTTTTTGAGATAGGGTCACACTATGCAGCTCAGGCTGGCCTTGCGCTCACGTTGTAGCCCAAACCAGCCTGGAATTCACAATGCTCCTCCTACCTCAGCTTCCTGAGTGCTGGAATTAAAGGCGTGTGCTACCACGCCCGGCTAATATTTTGTAACATACACCCACAAAGAGATCACAGAACTAATATGCAGAAGTACAGACCCACAAAGAAATAGGAGGATTCAATACAAAAGAAATATATATTCACAATAAGCTTTTTGAAATGGTATACTCTAGACCAGTGATGGCAAACCTAGAGCTTTCAAGATACAAACAGCCTGCTGCAGCACACGTGCCATAGGTTCACCATCGCTGCCCCAGACATTTGCAACTGAACAGATTAGATTATGTGTGTGCACACCCAGGAGCCGCAAGATTTGGCACATACCCAGAAAGAGTTCAGACAGTGCTGGACATGGTGGTGCACGCCTGCAATCCCAGCACTCAGGAGGCTGAGGCAGGAGGATCGCTGCGAGTTTGAGGCCAGCCTGGGCTGCATACTGAGTTCAAGGTCAGCCTGAACTACATAGCAAGACCTTGTCTCAAGTGAAAAAGGAGTTCAGATAGAGCTGAGGATGGAACTTAGTGGCAGAGGCCTTGCACAGCATGCCCCAAAACAGATGGAAATATATGTGCAAAACATTAGGGGCCATGGATCACAGGATATACACCCTCACCCTCACACATGCAAGAGACCTCACTCCTCGATGTGCACTGAGAAATAGATGAGGTATCACCCACCATGGGACATAACATTTGACATCACATCATCATATTAGGGGACATATCTTGCAAAGAAATCAGCAGTATCAAATTCTAGGAATCAAATGGACGAACTCCTCAGAGGCCTCACCCCCCAGGGACATATAACTACAAACAGACCAGAGACCTCACATATTTTGCACACACCCACGCAAGAGATCTCACATACTGGAAGACACAGTGACAGCTATGCAGCCACGGGACATACAATGAAAAAGGGGCATACGCCTCATGTCCTGGTTAATAAATCCTTAAACAGAGCAGGGACCTGACACCATGCAGCACATACCCAAAAATGACTCCACAGGCCTTGTACACTGAGACACACACCCACTGACAGGTCGACACCCCATACATACTCAGGCTCCAGCAACCACATCCATATCACAGAATTCCCATTCTTGCTGTGTGTGCATGCAAAACACCTCCCGTACAGATCGTTATGGTGACAGGCACATCACAGACCTCAAATCCTGACACACCTCCACGAATGCATCAGTAATTCACACTCAGGAATGTCCCACAGACATGCCAGGGATCGCCTGCTCTGGTAAACACATTTACAAACAGATGGGTGACTTCAAGTCTAGGAACATATACCTGTCTGCCCAGAGACCGCAAATTTTAGGACACAGAGCTACAAACGCAAGAGTCATCACACCTGGAGATTATAACCATAAAAAGAGAAAAGAGTTCAAACTCTAAGGACATCTACCAACAGATCAGAGACCTGATATAGACAGTCGTATGTGCACAGACATAAACTTCTTCCTCTGGGACATATGCCCCCAAAACAGACCAGAGAGCTCATATGTGGAGAAAGATACCCACGATTTGGCACTGACATACACTAATGAAGACAGACTTCCACACGACATACGGGAACACAGCAAGACCCCACATTCCAGGAATGATGCCAAACAGCGAACTCACGCCTTGGATTTTTACCAACAAAGAGCTCAGAGACTACACAGGAAAAGAGATAAGAACCCTCCATCCCAGGTCTTAGATCCATAAAAAGATGTGAGAACTCACTGCAAACTCCACCACCAGACAGGTCAGAGATCTCATACCCTAGAGCATAAACCACAAAAACATCAGTGATCTCGCACCCTTGAACAAGGCATGGTAGTGTGTGCCTGTATTCTTAGCACTTGGGAAGCTGAGGCAAGAGGATCGCAAGGTAAAGGTCATCCTGGGCTACAGAGCAAATTCAAGTCTGCCTTGAACTACATAGTGAGACCTAAAACCTAACAGTAAGAGAGATCTTATCCCCATGACATACACCCATGAAAAGATATCTCACAATCTCACATACCAGGACACACACAAGGATAGATAGGAAGCGATGGGAGACCTTATATTCTGGGACATGCACTCACGAACCTGGTTACTTTTCCCTCATCGCTAAGACAAAACACCTGACACCCAAAACTAGGGAAGGAAAGGTTCATTTAGCTTACAGTTTTTGGAGGCTTCAGTCCACAATCAGCTGGCTCCAAGGCAGGGTGGCACGGCACTGGGGCAATACTTCAAGGCAGCAGCCAAGCAAAAGCAGCCAGAGTAAAAGGGGGCAAGAGCAAGCCTCTTCTCCTCCCTTATATTGTACACAGGACACACCCCCACCTCCAGGGTGGGTGTAGCATTCACAAATCTCCTTGCCTTGCTTTGCACCGGATGAGAATATTTACAAAGTAAGAACCCTGGCTCCCTGCTGAGTCTCTCCGTTAAGCTTCTGACCTTCTCAAATTGACACAATGAGCCTGACCTGGTGGCGCATACCTTTAATCCCAGCACTCAGGAGGCTGAGGTAGGTGGAGCATTGTGAGTGCAAGGCCAGCCTGAGCTACACAGTGCGACCCTGCCTCAAAAAACCAGGGCTGGGAGTTTGGCTCAGTGGCTTAAGCGCCTGTCTGACAGGCATGAGGCTGTGACTTCGACACCCCGCCCCCCGCCCCGTGCTGCAAAAAAAAAAAAAAAAGATACAATGACCAGGTAACTGCTTGTGCTCTACACCCCAGAATGTCGAGCTGCTGAGTTACTTAATTAAGCTTCTAGACTTCTCAAGTTGACACAGTGTATAAACCATAGCACTGAATGTTCAGAGACCTCACACCCAGAGAGATAAGTATACTCCCACAGCCATAGCACTTAACCGGTCACAGTGCTCAGGTTACTAGAAATTACACAACTGCTGAGCAAAGCAATATCCAGGGAAATATAACCACAAACTGCTCAGAAATCCAACACCTTGAGACACAGACCCCAAATAGGTCAGTGACCTAACATTCAGGGACATAAAACCAAAATCAGAGCAGAGACCTTACACCGCTGATATAAAGAACGAACTCACACCCTGGGACATTCATCACTGAACAAATCAGCCACTTCATACTGTGGCATGTATACCACAGACAGACCTGACAACTTGCACCACTGGACACATACCCATAAAGAGAACAAAAATGTCACAACACTCCCAGAGACATCTGAGAAGTCCATTCTTGCAATATGTACCCACGAACAAATCAGATATCTCTCATTCGGGGAGATATTAACCCAAATAGACCAGAGACCTCACTGCATCAGACACACACACTCAGAGAGACCAGTTAGGCCAGTCATGGTAACACAGGCCTGTAATTCCAGCACTCAGGAGGCTGAAGCTGGAGGATTGCCACAAACTCAAGGCCAGCCCAGAAAACATAGTGAGTTCAAGGTCAACCTGAACTGCAAGAGTGAGATCCTGTCTCAAACACACACACACATACACACATACACACACACACACAAAGCCCAGCTACCTCACTCATCCTGACACACACCATGAACAGAGACATCGAGTTCTTTGACACACAACTATGAACATGCCAGAGACACCATGACAACACAGGAACTCACATCCTGGGACATACGCACGTGAACAATTCAGAGAGCTGCTACCTGGGAAACAGATTTCCTCTGCCCTCAAACTCTGAAACCCTGGTATTTGGACACAGACTCGCACACAACAGAGACTCCATGTCCAGGGATGCAGTGGCCCAGACCACCCTGACACCTAATGCCATGGCCACAGACTCCAGTGACCTTGGTAATATCACTTCTTGGGATCGACTGAAAAACCCACACACCTCAAAAAACACACAAAACCAGTGTGCAGCTGGGCGTGGTGGCGCACGCCTTTAATCCCAGCACTCGGGAGGCTGAGGTAGGAGGAGCATTGTGAGTTCGAGGCCGGCTTGGGCTACAACGCGAGCGCAAGGCCGGCCTGAGCTACACAATGTGACCCTGCCTCAAAAAACCAGGCCCAGGAGTTTGGCTCAGCCGCTTACGCGCCTGCCTGACAGGCATGAGGCTGTGAGTTCAAATCCTGGTGCCGCAAAAAAAAAAAAAATAACAGTGTGCAGTTCTCCAAAGCATTCTAAAAGGCTCAGTAAGTGTTGCTCACCTGTAATCCCAGTTACTCAGGAGATGGAAGCAGGAGGATTGCAAGCTGGAGGGCAGCCTGGACAACTTAGTGAGACCCTCTCTCAAAAAAGTAAAAATAAAAAAAACGCATGCCTGAGGGTGTAGCTCACTAGTAGAGACTACTGGGTTTGACCTCCAGCACCAAAAAAGCAAATGAACAGTTTCAGGTCTGTGAAACCGGAGACATGAACTCCCAAACACTGGTGACCTCACACCCAGAACACCGACTGCCAGAGAGCTCAGAGACTTGAAATCCTGGACCCAGGTACCAAGGATCTTGACAACATCACACCCTGGGATAAGGGTTCCCAACAGTTACCATCACATTCTGGATGTGAGCAGAACAGTCCAGGACCCTCCTCCCCATTTTGGGACAAGGATCCCCAAAGAGTTCAGAGATCTAAAAAGCCTAGAGAGAACTGCAAGAGACCAGACCCCCCCCCCCAACATATAAAAGCCAGAACGTCCCAAGACCTCACGGCACAGCCGCAAGCCATGAACGCAATGGTGTTTGGTTTTGTTTTTTGGCACCGGGGATCAAACTCACAACCTAACACCTGCCAGGCAGGCACTTTAGGGCCGTCTTTTGAGGCAGGGTCACACTATGTAGCTCAGGCCGGCCTTGCACTCGTGTTGTAGCCCAAGCCGGCCTCGAACTCACAACGCTCCTCCTACCTCAGCCTCCCGAGTGCTGGGATTAAAGGTGTGCGCCAACATGCCCAGTGAACACAGCGTTTATAAGTTATCTGCTCTGCATAACAAATCACCCACCAAATCTACGCTTTAATAGCTGGGCGGTGCTGGCACGGGGTGTTCAGGCTGTGTCATCTGAAGGCTGGGCTGAGACCGGCGCTCCTGCTGCAGGCTGGACCGCTGTCCAGGCCGGCAAGGTGGCCCTGGCTTAGGCCAGGGCGCCACAGGTCCACCTCTCTCCTCCAGGCCACTGATGTCCTCCCAACATGGTTACCAACCATCACCAGGGCAGCTGATGAGACGGGGCGGGACAGAAATCTAGCAGCTGTGAAATTCCCCTCTGCACAAGCGCTGCTTTACTGCAGCCCACAACTTCCGTGAATTGGTTTTGTGTGTGTGTGTTTTGAGAGAGGGTTTCGCTATGTAGTTCAGCCTGGCCTCAAAGTCACGGTGATCCTCCTGCCTCAGCCTCCCAAATACTGGTATTACAGGCATGCACCTGGCCTGAGTTTTACTTTCATTTCATTCAAACTCCTTGTTTCTTTCTCCTCTAGAGTTGTTCTTTGACTCCACTAGGCCCTAACTCCTCCCTACAAAGCCTTTCGCCAGAGCTTCTATCCTGCACTCCCTGTAAATGTGTAAGCCTGTCTCAAACCGGGCTCAGCATTCAGGAGGAACGCAAGCTTTTTCTTGCTGTTTATAATGCATGTTCCCACGAGAACCACTGAAGTGAAATGGGGTAGGGAGGGATCTAAGGAAGTAGGGGCTCACTCTAGATTGGATGCCACCAGAACACGACTGGGTATTGTTGCAGTCATTTTTTTTTTAAACAGGGTCTCGCTGTGAAGCCCAGGCTGGCCCTGGACTCCCAGCCCTCCTCCTGCCTCAGTCTCCCAAGTGCTGGGATTAGAGGCATGTGCCAGCACACCCTGCTTGTCTCAGTCCATTTTGTGTGGCTGTAACCTGAGGTTGGTTACTTTTGAAAAAGAAAAGGTTCACTGAGTTAAGTTCACCATTCTAAAGATCCAAGAACCTGATGGCAGGATCTGCCGGGTTCCGGTGAGGGCCTTATGCCAATGGCATCACACATGCAGAGGGGAGAGGTCCAGGGAAGTGCTAGGCGCCCTTATCATGACCTGTTCTCAGGGGAGCTAACCCAGGCCTCGGATCTGTATTAATCCCTTAATCTTCACCCCGTTTCCATCCCCTTAGTCTCCCCAAGGTCCCACCACCTCAATACAACTGGGACCAAGCCTCCAAACCATAGCAGGTCTCACAATAAATCCCTAAAAGGGGCGTGCCTGTAATCCCAGCCTTGGGAGGCTGAGGCAGGAGGACTGCTGGGAGTTTGAGGCCAGCCTGGGCTACATAGTGAGACCATGTGTCAAACAAACCAATAAACAAGAAAAAAAGAAAAAGAAAGGATCACAGCAAATTCGAGAACAACCTGGGCTACACAGTGAGTTCTAGGCCAGCTTGGAACACACAGTGACACCCTGCCTCAAAAAGCCAAAAAATAAATAAATCCCTATAAGGAGGATAAACTAGAGGGAGTCTACAAAGCAAAGAAGCAGCAGTCATGCATTTTTACCAAAAAAAAGGAGAGGTCTGGTATCTGGTAGGTGACACGGTGACCTTGTTTTTGTGATTCCATAATACGATAAAGGAACTTTGCTTCATTTTATCACGGCCTCAACATAAATCAACATAGCCTTGTTTTTGGCTGATATTCTAGGAGATTATTTATGGCTAGTAGGAAAATAACAACCATCTGTGAGTGGCAGCTCAGGTTCTGGAAGTTGCAGTCTGTTCCCTCCTCCTTTCCTTTTGTTCTCACGCTAAACATCTTGTTTGTTTGTTTGTTTGTTTTTTGAGACAGAATCTTGCTTTGCAGTTCAGCCTGGCCTTGAACTCACCCTGTAGCCCAGACTGGCCTCGAACTGGAAGCAACCCGCCTGCCTCAGCCTCCCAAATGCTGGGATTACAGGTATGTGCTGCCAGGCCCAGCTCTGTTTGTTTTGAGACAGGGTCTCACACTGTGTAGCTCAGGCTGGTCTTAAACTCACTATGTAGCCCAGGCTGGCCTCAAACTCATGGCGATCCTCCTGCCTCAGCCTCCCAAATCCTGGGATTACATGTGTGCACCACGACGCCCAGTGCTAAAGATCTCTTATGGGTGGAATAGTGTTCCCTCAAAATTGATATGCTAAAACCCTAACCTAAGCACCTCAGAATGACCTTATTTGGAAACACTGTGTTTGCAGAGGTAATAGGTTAGTTAGAAAGAAGCCATGCTGGAGTAGGGCCAGCACTGAATAGCCCTCCATAACAAAGAATTTGGGGGCCCAAAGTATCAGTGCTCCCAAGGTTGAGAAACCCTGCCTTAAACACAGAATCAAAAAGTATTTGCCAACCTCATAATCTCTGTTAGAGGCCAAAAGAAACCAGCTCAAGTGTATGCAACTTCAACTGCAGTCCACTCAAAGTGTGCAGAGACCCCACCCTTCGCACAGAAGCCCAAACAGCTGGGAAAACCCAAGACTAGTATGTCAGACATCAATCATACTCGGAGATGAGGACCACGAAGACAGAAACCCATCATTTAAAAATGCGCCTGCTGGGTGTGGTGGTACAGCCTATAACCTCAGATACTGCGGAGGTCGAGGTGGGAGGATCCCAAGTTCCAGGCCAGCTTGGGCAATTTAGCAGGATCCCATCTCAAAAAAAAAAAATGGCTAGGGATGTAGCTCAATGCCCCCAGTACTAAAGGTTGTGGTGGATCATGCCTATCATCCCAGCACTTGAGAAGCCAAGGCAGGAGGATTGCTGCAAGCAGGAGGCCAGCCTGGGCTACATAGTGAAAGCCTGTCTCAAAACAAAAACACCCGGCTGGAGTGTAGCTCAGTGGCAGAGCACTTGCCAAGCACTCCCAAGGTCCTGGGTTCATTTCCAACACTGCAAAACATATCATAAAAATAAAAACAGTTATTGTGCACTCTGGACAGACACCAAACAGATGAATAAGAGATGGTGAACAATGTTATCATCCATTTCCCAGTTTTAAAAATGATACTAAGGCCAGGTGTGGTGGTGCACATCTGTAATCCCAGCACTCAGGAGGCTGAGGCAGGAGGATTGCTATGAGTTTGAGGCCAGCCTGTGCTACATAGTGAATTCAAGGCCAGCCTGAATTGCACAGCGAAACCCTGTCTCAAAAACAACACACACTCGGGAGGCTGAGGTAGGAGGAGCGTTGTGAGTTCGAGGCCGGCTTGGGCTACAACACTAGTGCAAGACTGGTCTGAGCTACACAGTGCAACCCTGCCTCAAAAAACCAGGGCCGGGAGTTTGGCTCAGTGACTTAAGCGCCTGTCTGACAGGTGCGAGGTTGTGAGTTCAATCCCCGGTGCCGCAAAACAAACAAAAAACAAAAAACAAAACAAAGCACACACACACACAAACAACAAATAAATAAATAAAAACACACTGGGGATGGAGCTCATGCAAAGGTCCTAGGTTCAATCCTTAGCCCTCCCCACAAAAATAAACACTTTAAATAAGTCTTGTTCACAAACACAAAGAACCATATTAAGCCTCTCTAGCAGTCACAACATACCAATAAGCAAGTGTGGTAGTACACATCTACAAGTCCAGCACTTAGGAGGTTGAGGCAAGAGGATCACCAAGAGTGCAAGGCCAGCTTGGGCAACACAATAAAGACACTGTCATAAAAAAATTTCAATTTTAAGGAAAAAAACCTGCACACCTGGGATCAAAGACTCATGAACAACTTAGAAATGTCACGGCCTGTGACAAAGACCCACATATAAGCCAAAAACCTAAACTCCTGAGACCCAGACTGTGGAACAGTTGAGACATCACAGCCTGTTCATGGATGTTACATCCCAAGCCGAGATGCCCAAACAGCCCAGAATCCTGCCACCCCACACAGTGCTCCACCCTACACACAGCTTGTCAGAACTACCTGTGACTGAGCGGACTAAGAAGCAGCCCTCTTTTCCCTACCCTCAGCAGACACCTCCGCTGCCTGCTCAAAATCCCATCATCAAGAAGTGTAGTCATTTAGGGTCCACTCAGACAGCTCACTCTTCCCACACTCGCCTCCTCACATCCCCAGGCCTGGTCCACAAGGGCCAGGGAATATCCAAATGACACTCCCCCAGGGGAGAGGAGCTGGCCCACGAGGAGCATCCCGAGCCCTGAACCTTATCTGTTCAATTTGACCTATAAGTAGCCTAAAAGACAGATGCCAAAGAGACCCTGGAGAAGTTTTGCTTAATGCTGTTGTGAAAGGTGAGTAGAACCAGAAATCAATGTAACAGGATGAAATAAGCAGTGTTTAAAAAAATAACTAGAAGAAAACGAAAAACATTACCCGACAAACTCTGCATCAGCCCTTGAGAACAAGCCATTAATGCCACCTTCTTTTACAGGTTTTCAAACTGAAGTTCCTAATGGGATTCGAACTTATGGTTTACAATACCTGAAGCCCTGCCCCTGCATCTCTGGACACCAACCCAGGAGCCCTAGCGCTCGAACTCAACCACCAACCAATGGGAGTACGGAGCCAGAGAACCCGGCTCTAACCTTCTCTAAATGGTTCCGGAAAACCTCTGTACCCTGGAAGAGCTAAGGTAGCCTGTCTCGTGGTGACCAATCAGAACTCAAAGTAGATTTGATCCCGCCCTACTTATCCTGGAGCCAATCACAGCTCCGCGCAACACACAGACACACACGCACAGACGCACACGCAGACACACACACATACACCCAGACACACGCACACACACACCCAACACACCAGCCCCGTTGATTCGAATGAAAATATGGCGGTGGCAGCTTCCAGACAAGTTGAGGCTTTAAAGTGAGATATGCCCAGGACCGAGCCAGGGTCAGTCAGGGTAGCGCCACTTTTCCCTCCGTCACCGATAGTGTCTGATTCACTTACGGGACGTGGAGACCTTTCATGTCTCTACACATAAAATGGTATCTTCCAAAATACCAGACCCCTCGCCTATGGTACGTCCGGGAGCGGAATGTTCCATTCGCTGGCGCCGCGCGGGCTTGTCCTCCTCGTTAACCCTTTGCTCTCTCTCGCGCTCTCCTTGTGTGAGCAACCCAGAAGTGACGTGATCTAGTGACTCGCTCGGGCTTCAGTTCACCCCAGACAACTAAACAGGCTCGTTCTGCCCACGTGCCATCCTTGTCCCATCCCTCCCCGCGAAGCCCCAGAAGCCTATGAGCCCAGCAGCGTCCCTGCGTCCATCCCCTCCCGGAGACCGGCGATCCGTCCATAAGGCCGCTGATGAAGTGTGCAGCTGTGCGGCAGCGTTTATTAGATAAAACTCACCTACCGACACCACACACACACACACACACACACACACACGAGTACAATGTCAGCATCACCAGGGTAAGAGTAGGTGGATTTCTAAGCCCTCAAGTGCTCCCCAGCGCCTAAAACTTCCCTGCACAGAGTAGGTGCTTTAAAAGATGGTTGTTAAATAATGACTCCCTTCGCCTGGCAATTCCGCTTATAAATCTGTTTCTAAGAAAGTAGTTGCTGGGCGTGGTGGGTGCACACCTGTAATCCCAGCACTCTGGCGACTGAGGCAAGAGGATCCAGTTTGGGCTGCCTAGTAAGTTCAAGGCCAGGCTGAACTGCATAACGAGACCCTGTCTCAAAAACGAACAAATGAGTAACCTGACTAGTTACATACACATGAACAGATCTGCACGCAAATAATGGCCCAAGCAAACATTTAGGGGGAAAGGGCAAATTAATAAAGATTTGCGTTGTTAGCCAGGCGTGGTGACCCATGCCTGTAATCCCAGCACTCGGGGTGGGGGGGTGGAAGCTGAGGCAGGAGGATCCTTGTGAGTTCGAGATCAGCCTGGGCTACAAAGTGAGCTCAAGGTCAGCCTGAACTGCCTAGTGAGACTCTGTCTCAAAAAGACAAAAAAAATTTGTGTTGTGCCATGGAGTGCACGTTGGCTGTGAGAAACTCCTGGAAACAGACCCCGAATGACTCAAGGACTTCACATCATTGGACACAGCAAAAAAAACCACAAAGACCTCACACCACGTGACAGAGTCCATAATGGTTTAGGGACCTCGGGCTGTGGACACAGGTCACCAAACAGGCCAGAGACCTCACAGCGTAGGCTCTGAGAACAGAGAACTTCATAGCCCTGTCCTCTGGTCACAAGCTCCTACCAACGCCTGAGAGTCCTTAACACCTTGGAGGCACAGTGAGGTCACAAACTCCAAACAGGACACATACCTTATGCCTGGGCACAGACCCCAAACATCTCAGAGACCCTAGGATATGGATAGAAAATCTGGGAACAGATCTCATACACTTGACGTAGACCACAAAATAATTCAGAGGCCTGCACACAAAGTGACGATGACAAGATATCCTGGCTGGAGGCAGCACCCAAAGGACATGGTTAATGGGGAAAAGCAAAAGGAAAAAATGCTAAAATACCGTAACTTAACATCAGAAGTAGCCCTGTAAAGTGTTCTGGGACTGGAACACCCAAACAGTCCAAAGAGCCCAAATTTTGTGATATAAATCATGAACACTTCACCGTGCTCTTAGGAACTGCAGGCATTCAAAACACAGGAGACCTCCCACCCTGGGAGAAAGTTTCCAAAACAGATTAAGATTTAACAACACAGTTAATAAACACCTCATAGAGCACCCAGTGTGGTGGTACATGCCAGTAATCCCAGCACTCGGGAGGCTGAGGCAGGAGGATCACTGTGAGGCCAGTCTGAACTATAAAATTCAAGGCCAGCCTCGGCTACATAGTGAAATCCTGCTCGAAAAGACAAAAACAAAACACCTCATAGACTTTAGACACCTCTAAAACGTTTCAGACACCACACACTCAGGGATTCAGTTTTGCTAAAGAACAAAATTGTTACACCTGTGTCACATTTCCATACTTCAATCTGGAAACAGACCCCAAATAAAGCAAGGAAATCAAGAAAGGAATCCAGTCTGGCATAGTGGCACAGGTCAGTAATCCCAGCACTCAGGAGGCTGAGGCAGGAGGATCACCATGAGTTTGAGGTCAACATAGTCTACACAGCAGGTCCAAGGCTATCCTGGAATATGGAACAAGATTCTGTCTCAACCAAAAAAAAAAAAAAAAAAAAAAAAAAAAAAAAGACAAAGAAAAATTCCAGGACCATGGCAGCTGGATATAGCTCAGTAGTAGAGCAATGGTCTAATACACACAAGGCCTTGTATTCAGTCCCTAGCCCAGTGGAGAAGGGATGGGGGTGGGGATACCCAAAACAAACACATTAAATTTATTGTTTATTACTTTGTTAAAATTCTAATGAAATTATTAGTTGAAGAATTACACTTTTTGGCAGAACTAGGGATTGAACCTAGGGCTGTCTCACTGAGCTACATTACGAACCTTTTTAATTTAAAAAATATTTATTGTACTACACTATATTAACAGAGCCAAGGACAAAAATCATATGATCATCTCAATAGATGCAGAAAAAGCTTTTGACAAATTCCAGCATCCACTCATGATAAAAACCCTACAAGAAGTTGGAATAGATGGTCTTTACTTCAATCTTATAAAAGCCATCTATGACAATCCAACAGTCAACATCACAGTAAATGGACAAAAACTGAAAGCTCTCGCTCTAAAATCAGAAACACAACAAGGATGTTCACTGTCTCCACTCTTGTTCATCATAGTCCTAGAAACTTTAGCCAGAGCAATTAGACAAGAGAAAGAAATAAAAGGAATAATGATAGGAAAGGAAGAACTTAAATTATCATTATTTGCAGATGACATAATACTCTATATAGAAGACCCCAAAAACTCCACTAAAAAACTGCTAGATTTAATAAGCAAATTTAGTAGTGTAGCTGGATACAAAATCAACACTCAAAACTGCATAGCCTTCCTATACACAAATAACAAACTCACTGAGAAACTAGGGAAACAACACCTTTCACAGTAACATTCAAAAAAAACAAAATACCTAGGAATAAATCTAACAAAGAATGTAAAAGACCTTGTCTTAGTTACTTTTCCCTCGTTGCTGAGACAAAACACCTGACACCCAAAACTAGGGAAGTAAAGGTTTATTTAGCTTACAGTTTTTGGAGGTTTCAGTCCACAATCAGCTGGTTCCAAGGTAGGGTGGCACGGCACTGGGGCAGCACTTCAAGGCAGCAGCCAAGCAAAAGCAGCCAGAGTAAAAGGGGGCAAGAGCAAGCCTCTTCTCCTCCCTTATATTGTACACAGGACACCCCCCTACCTCCAGTGTGGGTGTAGCATTCACAAATCTCCTTGCCCTGTTTTGCACAGGATGAGGATGTTTACAAAGTAAGACCCCTGAGCCGGGCATGGTGGCGCACGCCTTTAATCGCAGCACTCAGGAGGCTGAGATAGGAGGAGCATTGTGAGTACGAGGCCGGCTTGGGCTACAACGTGAGCACAAGGCCGGCCTGAGCTACAGAGTGCAACCCTGCCTCAAAAAACCAGGGCGGGGAGTTTGGCTCAGTGACTTAAGTGCTTGTCTGACAGGTGCGAGGTTGTGAGTTCAATCCCCGGTGCTGGAAAAAAAAAAAAAAGTAAGACCCCTGGCTCCCTGCTGAGTCTCTCGGCTAAACTTCCCACCTTCTCAAATTGACACAATGACGAGATAACTGTTTTTGCTCTACACCCCAGGATGTAGAGCTGCTGCCTTAATTAAGCTTCTAGACTTCTCAAGTTGACACAATGTATAAACCATAACAGACCTCTACATTGAAAGTACAGTTCGCTGAGAAAAGGAGATTGAAGAGGATATCAGAAAACGGAAAGAAAGCCCTTGCTCTTGAGTAGAAAGAACCAATATAGTGAAAATGGCCACACTTCCAAAACTGTTATACAGATTTAATGCAATTCCGATAAAAATTCCAACAGCATATCTCATAGAATTAGAGAAAACAATCCTAAAATTCATTTGGAACCAGAAGAGACCGAGAATAGCAAAGTAAATTCTGGGCAACAAGGACAAGACGGGGGCATCACAATCCCTGACTTCAAATCATGCTATAAAGCTACTGTGAAAAAAGCAGTGTGGTACTGGCCAAAAAACAGACCCAATGATCAGTGGAACAGTTCGAAAAATGTAGAAACAACTCCAGACTTACTAATCCATTTTATCTTTGACAAAGGTGCCAAAATAGGTTTACCAGAACAAAGATAGTCTGTAATAAATGGTGCTGGAAAAACTGGCTCTGCACATACCAAAGATTAAAATTGGACCCATATCTTTCAACATGCACTAAAATAAATTTGAAACAGATCAAAGATCTTAATATTAAAGTGTAAACATTAAATCTACTGAAGATAGAATAGGTAAAACTCTTGAAGACATTGGGGTAGTCAAAGACTTTATGAATAAAATTCCAGTTGCATAGGAACTATCACAAAGAAACAACAACTGGGATCTCATATTATTAAGAAACTTTTGCACAGCGAAAGAAACCACCACCAGAGTGAAGAAACAACCCACAATGTGGGAAAAACTTTTGCCAGCTATACCTCAGACAAAGGATTACTATCAAGAACATAGAAAGAACTCAAAAATATCAGAACTAAATTTAAAGATCCAATCCAAAAATAGACATCTAAGATGAATACACACTTCTCAGATGAAAAAATACAAACAGCAAATAAATACGTGAAAAAATGTTCAACATCACTGGTCATTCAAGAGTTACAAATTAAAACAACACTGAGATTTCACTTCACCCCAGACAGAATGGCTGTCATCAAGAAATCAATGAACAACAAATGCTGGAGGGGCTGTGGGGAAAAAGGGACCCTTCTCCTCTGTTGGTGGGAATGCAGACTAGTGCAACCACTATGGAAATCAGTGTGGAGATGCCTCAAAAAACTAGGTTTGGAGGTCCCATTCAACCCAGCTATTCCCCTTCTGGGTATCTTCTCAGAAGAATTAAAAACATCATACCACAGTGATCTATGTGCACCCATGTTTATAGCAGCACAATTTGTTTGTTTTTTGGGGGGGTATCAGGGATAGAACTTATGATCTTGTCCTTGCCAGGCAGGCACTTATGCTACTGAGCTAAATCCCCAGCCCCCAGCAGCACGATTTGTAAAAGCTAGATCTTGTAAACAACCTCAATGCCCATCAACTGAGGAATGTATAAAGATGTGGTCTTTTTATATAATGGAATACTACACAGTCATAAATAAGGACAAACTGGAGACTTTTATAGGTAAATACATGCAATTTGAGACCATACTTATAAGTGAAATAAATAAAACACACATGTGCAAACATCATATTGTCTCCCTAGTGTGAGATGCTAAAAGAGTAAATAAGATCCAAAATGTACAATAGATATTGTAAAATGGGAAGAAATTGTCCAAAAGGAAAGAGAAACTGGGATGGGGGAAAGTAGAAAAGGAGGAAGGGAAAAGCAAAAATAATATATTTATATGCAAGATAATTAAGGTCATATACTACTGATTTCTCTTAGTTCACTGAAAAGAAAGGTTTGTGCTAATACTGGACAATTAAATACCTATATGTTGTACTCTGGGGAACTCATTTAAAGCTAACAGTACTCACTGTATTAACCATTGTTAATCTTTTATTATCTTGCTTTGATATTTTATGTTTTTTTCTCTTTAAATTAAGATTAATATTTATTTATTTATTTATTGTGATACTAGGAATTGAACCCTGGGCCACCTCACTGAGCTATAACCCAACCTCCCCCTTTTGCTTTTTGAGACAAGTTCTCATTATGTGGTGCAGGCTGAACTCAAACTAACTACACAGCCAAGGCTAGCCTCGAACTCATGGCAATCCTCCTGCCTCAACCTCTCAAGTGCTGGGATTATAGGCATATGTCACCACACTTAGCCCCAACCCTTTTTTATTTTTTATTTTGAGATAGGATCTTGCTAAATCACTAAGTTGCCCAGGCTGGGCTTGAATTGGTGATCCTCCTGCCTCAGGCTCCCATAGTACTAGATTTCCCACAGGCAGGCACTACCATGTCTGGCTTATTGTTATTCACTTGTTGGTTTGTTTTTGTTTTTATTTTTTGCCATACTGGAGATTGAACTTAGAGCCTTCATGTGCCACTATGCCTAGCTAAGAATTATACTTTTTTCAAAACAAAAAATCCAGGCTATTCTCTTTATATAGCCCACCCTATGCTATAGGGTGTAGTTTTGTATTTGTTTGTGGTTTTGTTTTGTTTCGTTTTGAGACAGGGTTTCACTATGTAGTTTACTTACAGTGATCTCCTGCTTCAGCCTCCCAAGAACTTGGGATGACAGGCATGGGCCATGAGGCCCGGTGATAGTATATTTTTTTCCTCCCTTTTTCCTCAGGCCAAACTTGCTCTACAGAGCCCATTTTCCCCCCACCTTGTTTTTTCCTACCTTTAATAAATGTAAAACTTTGGCACCGTTAAAAAAAATAATTATGGCTATCCTGGCTTCTCTTAAGACACCCCACCCTGTATTCTCTAGGATATACTTTTATCTCACTTTTTCCTCTTTTTCTTGGCCTAAGATCACTCTGCAGAGTCAGTTTCTCTCTCACTCTTCACTTTGACTTTTTAAAATAAACTTTGCCACTGCTTTATTAAAAAGTAAGAATCCAGTCAGGCACAGTAGCACATGCCTGTAGTTCCTGCCCTGAGGAGGCTGAGACAGGATCGTCAAGAGTTCTAGACCAGTCCAGGTTACACAGTGAGTTCAAAGCCAGCCTGAACTGAAGAGAGGCCTTGTCTCAAAAAATAAATAAATAAAAATAAAAATAAAAAACAAAGAAAGAAAGAAAAAAAAGAAAAAAATTATAGATCTAATATTACATGACTGTGAGTCAAGTTCTCCAGAGAAACACAAGCCAAGGGATCAGTGACAGAAGGTCAGTAGACAGATGGAGATGCAGAAAAGAGAAGGCTCATTGCGGGAATTGGTTCACACAGTGATCGAGGCTGAGAAGTCTATGCAGCAGGAGAACCTGGAGAGCAGTGTCCAGTCCCAGGTGAGGGCCTGAGAGCCGGGGGAAATGGAGGATGGATGTGGGGCTCAGGTCCACAGACCCAAGAACCAAGAGAAGGGCGGGCGTGATGCTGCATGCCTGCAAGGCTGAGGCACGGAGGCCACCTTGAATTCAAGGGCAGCCTGGGACACATAACCCTGCGACACTTAGCGAGATCCTGTGTCAAAAACAAACAAATAAACAAAAGAACCAGGAGAAGATAGTGTCCCAGCAGTGAAAGTCACCCGCCCTCCTCTGCTTCTTAGTTCTGTCTGGGCGGGCTCCGCAGATGGGATGGGCAGCTGCAGTGCTGATGGTGGATCTAGTTTATCCTACTGATTTAGATGCTGGCCTAGACACCCCCAGAGACACTCTGGAGACACCATCTTTGTCAGCAGCTACTGTATCAGGTATCCCATATCCCAGGCAGTTTGACACATAAAGGCAGCCATCATTGTGAAGGTGCTCATTGTTCTTTTAATTTTTTTTTGTTGTTGTTGTTGTCCTTTTGAGACAGTCTAGCTATGTAGTGCAGGGTGACCTTGAACTCACTATGTAGCCCAGGCTGGCCTCAAACTCTCAGGGATCCTCCTGCCTCAGCCTCTCGAGTACTGGAATTACAGGCATGTGCCATCACACTGTACTTTTTGGCGTTTCTTTAGTTGTTTTCTATTTTGTTTTGTTTTTTGTTTGTTTTTGAGACAGGGTCTCACTATGTAGGCAGGCTGGCCTTGAACTTGCTTGTATAGCTCAGGCTGACCTCAAACTCATGGCAGCCTCGGCCTCCCAAGTGCTGGAATTACAGATGAGCAGACACCATGTCTGGCCCAAAGGTATTTCTAACTGTGGTTACTTACTGGGGACCTGGTCAAGATCCCCAACTGCCTGTATGAGGGGTACAGCGAAAGGATGAAATAGAAAGAGACAAATTTAGTACTGCATGATGGGGGCTGAGAGGTCAATGCCTCAGGACGGACAAAGACCCAGATACTCCAAACCAGCCACTATTTATTGTGTACAATGCAATGGGTGTATGCAATGATAGGAGGGGCTAGCGGAATTTTCAGAGGTGATAACTCAGCAGGCAGTGGATAATCCTGGGATGTCTCTAGAAGAGGGAGATGATTTTATGCTAAGAAGGATCTTGAGTGTTTTTTTTGTTGTTGTTGTTGTTTTTTGTGGCACTGGGGATCGAACTCGCAGCCTCACACCTGCCAGACAGGCGCTTAAGCCACTGAGCCAAACTCCCAGCCCTAGTTTTTTTGAGGCAGGGTCGCACTGTGTAGCTCAGGCCGGCCTTGCGCTCACGTTGTAGCCCAAGTGGGCTTCGAACTCACAAGGCTCCTCCTACCTCAGCCTCCCGAGTGCTGGGATTAAAGGTGTGTGCCACCACGCCTGGCTTCTCTTTTTCATTTTAGTAGTCTTAGTTTAGTCTTAGTGGATGGGAGATGCTGGCCCATCCCAGGAGTTAATGGGAAGTCTCAAAAGGGTGCTAATGTTATAGGCAGCTGAGTTAGATAGAAATATTATAGGCAGTCAGACGAGGTTGTGCCCTTGAAGAAGCCAGCACAGAAGGCCAGATACCTTGCAACTGTAGGGGAGACAGACACCTCCTGCTGTGGGCCAGGCCTCAAGACAAAAGATCAAACAAATGCACCAATACCCTAAGGATAAACCTCAGGGCTTGATATTCTAAATAGGTATTACCTTGTTACCTTGAGCACCTTGGGTAAGCCAGAAGAAGCCACTAATCCAACCCCCTACAGGTAAAGGCCCTGTTTCTGCTTGCTGTGTGACTTGCTTCCCTATTGGATCCCGATTTAATCAATTTTACCTGAGCAATTATACTCATAATCTTATTGGTTGACCATAGTTCTTTCCTACGTCATGCCCACCTTGGAAGTTCTCATTTTTCCCCACCTTGGACCCACCTAATCTGTGGTTTTGCTCTACAAAAACCTAGAAAAGACAGAGTCTTTGGCAACCCACTCAGGACCCCTTCTGTCTCTCTCTTGGACAGAAGCTTTCTTTCTCTCAATAAATATTCTGCTCTTAACCTCAGTTGTTCCTAAAATTCATTCTTCCATTTTAGAGAACACGAACTCTTACTGGACATCTAGTCAGTTGGGAATTTCATTCCCCTATATCAACACCGTAATTCCAAGGCTCCATTTATCCCTTAGGGAAGTATGCAAAATTAGCCATTGTGAATTTGTGGCCCCCAACAGTTACTTATTCACAACTTGAGAATTTGGCTATAAAACAGTCTTTTTCCTTTCAATATGAAAAATAACTAGTCAGGCATGATGGTATGTCTTGGTTACTTTTCTCTCATTGCTGAGACAAAACTCCTGACACCCAAAATTAGGGAAGGAAAGGTTTATTTAGCTTACAATTTTTGGAGGTTTCAGTCCACAATCAGCTGGTTCTAAGGCAGAGTGTCATGGTACTGGGGCAGCACTTCAAGGCAGCAGTTAAACAAAAGCAGACAGAGTAAAAGGGGGCAAGAGCAAGCCTCTTCTCCTCCCTTATATTGTATACAGCACACCCCCCTACCTCCAGGGTACCTGTGGCTTCACAAATCTCCTTGCCTTCCTTTGCACAGGATGAGGATATTTACAAAGAACCCTGGCTCCCTGCTGAGTCTCTTAATTAAACTTCTGACCTCAAATTGACATAATGAATAGGTAAACTGCTTGGGCTCTACACCCCAGGATGTAGAGCTGCTGAGTTACTTAATTAAGCTTCTAGACTTCTCAAGTTGACACAATGTATAAACCATAGCATGGTACATACCTGTAATCCCAGCACTCTGAGAGGCTGAGGCAAGAGGATTCCATGCAACTTCAAACCCAGCTTGGGCAATTTAATGACTTAGTGAGACCCTGTCTTAAAATAAACAAAAAGGTCTGCCGGGCATGGTGGTGCACGCCTTTAATCCCAGCACTCAGGAGGCTGAGGTAGGAGGAGCGCTGTGAGTTCGAGGCCCGCTTGGGCTACAACACAAGTGCAAGGCCGGCCTGAGCTACATAGTGCTACCCTGCCTCAAAAAACTAGGGCCGGGAGTTTGGCTCAGTGGCTTAAGCGCTTGTTTGGCAGGCTTAAGGTTGTGAGTTCAATCCCCGGTGCCACAAAAAAAAAAAAAAAAGGGTCTGAGGATATATCTCAGT
>RJWM01028044.1:0-26105 GCA_004363535.1 Dasyprocta punctata | reverse complement strand
CCCTCGGATTGCGAGTCCAGATTCTGCCCCGGCCAGCCGGGGGCTGCTGCCTGGGCGGTCCCCGCTCCCTAGGGAGCCCCTGAGAACAGCAGCTGATGTTAGGGGGTGGGGGGGGACTGGTAAACAAGCTAGCGCCCCACGCCGGTCTTCTTCAGTCCTCAGGTTGGAGGCGGTGAGATGTGTCTTTGTGCTTCGCATGAACTTGGGCTTACACTGGGGTTAAAGACGCTTTTTCTTCTGTTCGCCTCCTATGATGATACAGACCGTGGAGTCCAGCAACCTGGGCCGGTTAGACACGAACCGCCCATCCCCACCCCAGCCTGCCCCGTGACCGTGGGCTGGGGTCCCCGCTCCGCTCTGCGGTCTCAGTCCTAGGGTGATGGAGGGAACAAAGGAGTGGGATTAAGGTCATGGTTTCACAGCTTTCAAAAGTACTTCATACGCCCGTCGGCTACTTTCTTTAGCAAAAGCCTACAAGTCTCTGTCAGCTTGGGGTTTCTGAGAAGACTCAAGGTAAAGCTTGTCCACCTGATGGAGACTGAAGCAGAGACAGCTGGCCCAGCACTTGGAAGGCTGAGGCAGGAGGATCTCCATGAGTTGGAGGCCAGCTGGGGGTTCAGAGTGCATTCAAGGCCAGCCTGGAATTATAGTGACACCCTCTCTCAGAACACCGAGAGAGACAGAGACAGAGACCGAAGGCAGGACGGCCGGGTCCCGGCAGTCTCCCCTGGCCTGACTCACTCGGGGCGGGCTCGGGTGAGTTGGAGAATGCAGGTCACTTCCTTCTGCGAGAGGACGCCCTGAGCCTCACCTGCGGGTCTGAGCCGTGACTCACCGCGTTTAGCGGCTCTGGGGGCGTGAAGATAGCCTTGGGGTGCACACGCCACAGCGTGCAGGGAGGACTCCTTCCTGGTTCAGAGCCCAGGCTTGAGCTCCTGGGGCGCAATGCCAGTGACCTTTCCACCCGGGACGGGAGCAGCGGTCAGACGCCTGCGGGGTCAGTCACCTGTCCTCGCTCTTCAGCCCTTACTGGCGGGGGTGGGGGGTCAGAGACACTGCCGCACTACCGTCTGTTTCTTTGGACACAGATTCTCGCTGTGTAGTCCAGGCTGCCCTCCAAGTTGCAGTGATCCTCCTGCCTCAGCCTCCCGTGTGCTGCATCTGTGGGAGGTGGGTGGGCAGGGGGTGGCGCCCAGGGCTGCAGGTGCCTGGCTCGGGAGGAAGTGGCCAGGAGCCACTTGTCCTTGGCATTGGACGCTGCCCCTGGGCCTGATCGAGGTCCAGCGTCCCCACAGGGCTGAGTGCAGCTGTGTCTGACCCTGCATACAGCTGTGTCCCCGTGGTCCCGAGGTGGGCAGCACACCTGGGTTCTGTGCTAGGAGGGCTCAGCAGCTGGGGGTGGGGTGTGGGGAGGGGCAGGGTGGCGCCTCGGTCAGGGAGGGGGGCTGTGGTGCCGGCGCCCGGAGTTCAAGTCCTGGCCCTGCCGCTGACGAACTCAAATTCGTGAAGGTGAAGTAAGTTCAGGTGTGGCGCTGTGGGGACAGGTGTGGCACCCGGGGACCTCCACGTGCAACTTCCTGTGGGCCTCCGCTGCTCTTACCCCTGCCTTACAGGCATGGATACGGGGGCAGGCTCGAGACCTGCACCGTGAGGGAAGTCTCGAGGTGGCCTCCAGGGTCTGAACTGAGGGCCTTCACTGAGCTGGGTCCCCGGGCCCCCTTGGTATTTGTATTTTGAGATGGGGTCTTGATAAGTTGCCCAGGTTGGACTTGAACTTGGGATCCTCCTGCCTCAGCCTCCAGAGTGCTGGGATGTGAGACGTGCGCCGTCACACCCCGCTGGCTGGCCTTTCTGTCTCTGGCCATTGCTAGGTTCTGAGTTTTCCTCCTGACCGGGGAGACTGGTGCCGGGCAGGGCTGGCTGCTGTCCTCTCGGTGTGGGGACAGAGTGGGGATGTGTGTGGAGCAGACAGCCGGACCCCGCACACCCACAGTGGCTGCCGTCACTGTCACGCTAAAGGACCTGGACAGCTGCTTTTTAACCAGACATACAGTGTGGTGTGAATTGTAGTTTTTCTTAGTTACTTAATTAATTTGGTTTTTTGAGACAGGGTCTTGCTATGTAGTCCACGGTGGCCTTGAAGATCCTCCTGCCTCAGCCTCCCGGGTGCTAGGATGACAGGTGTCCAGTACCACGCATGGCTGGCGCCAGTCTTATGGTCACCTGCAGTGTGGCTCAGGCACCCACCCTTTGGTGACAGCTGCGATCCGTGTCCCTGCCTGATGGTGGGGTGGGGGGCTGTCACACACAGAAACCGCAGCTCAGGGAGCGGCTCCCCTCGGACGCCCTCCGTCCTGTGCTGTCTGAGGACCGTTGGCCTGGCGCCTTCGACGCGAGTGCGCGGGAGCAGGCACCCTCACGCTTTGAAAATCCACGCACTCTGCGCTGTGGCTACACGCTGGAAATGTGTTTCTCAAGGTTAAAGTGGATTCCACCGATTGGAATTTCTAGCGCTCGCATTCTGCGGGAAGATAGGAAACGGGAAAGCCGCTGGCTTTTGATGTTGACTTTGTGTGGTGGCTGGCAGCTCCAGGTCTTCTGGTGAAGTCTTTGGGGTCTTCTAAGTATAAGGTTCTGTCACTGGCGAATAAGGACATTTTGACTTCTTTTCCTTTTTGTATCCTTTTTCTTTTCTGGCTTTTGGACACAGGGTCTCATCGCAAGTCCAGGCTGCTCCTGGACTCACTGTGTAGCCCAGGGAGGCTGTGAACTTGAGGCGATCCTCCTGCTTCAGCCTCCTGAGCGCTGGGTCTGTTTCCTGTTTCTGTGTTTGGCTGTGTGTGTGTGTGTGTGTGTGTGTGTGTGTGTGTGTGTGTTTCTGTGTCTTGCAGTTGTTCCCAGGAGCAGGTGGGCTGAACGGCAGCGCAGCGCTGGCAAGGCCAGCATTTCGGACCCTCCGGCGGCGTCTCCCTGTCCCGGGGGCTGGAGGAGGGGCCGTGCTTGGGCCCGGGAGCTCCCCGCCGTGGAGGCTGCCTCAGCGCCCTCTCCTGTCTCCGCAGAGGTGGGCGGCATGGCCAGGCAGTACCTGGAGAAGGGCCTGCTGGTGCCCGACCACGTGATCACACAGCTCATGATGGCCGAGCTGGAGCTGCGGAGTGGCCAGCACTGGCTGCTGGACGGTGAGTGGCAGGGGCTGGGCTCTGGGGAGGCCGGTGGGGTCCCCTCACCCCGCCTAATCCTTGCAGACTGGAGAGTCCCCGCACCCCCAAACTTCCTGCCATTTAGAGATTCTGCCACACGGAAACTATGGAGCCAGGCTGGCCCCACAGCGTTCCTCCTGCCTCAGCCTCCTGAGTGCAGGGTTCACAGGTCCTGGGACGCCTCTTAAATTTGAGGCTCTTTCCTTCCCTCTCCAGGGGCTGCGCAGACTGCAGCTGTGGGCTGTGGTTTCTCGCCTGGCAGAGAAACAGAGACCTGGGCATGCGTGGGGCACAAGGTTGGGTGTTGAACAGTAGCCCTGGAGGCCGCCGAGTCCTGCGTGTGCCCTTGGCCCGGCCGTTCCGGGCTGCGCGCCTGCCTCCAGGTGCTTACAGATGTTCACTGCAGCCATGCTGGCCCCGCTCCGCAGGGGCTTCCCGCCAGGGAGGGAGCCAGCTGTGCAGAGACGAGCGGAGGGAGGGGCCTGGGCGGGGGAGCCAGGGGAGGGGCCAGACAGCATCACCAGAGAGCGATGGCCAGAGGGGTGAGTGGACGGGACGGATGGCTGGACGGAGGCTGCCTGGATGGACGAATGGGAGGCTGGATGGCTGGACAGACGAATGGATGGATGGATGGATGGATGGATGGACATGTAGGATGGGTGGATGGGTGGATGAATGGATGGATGGGAGGATGAATGGGTGGGTGGAGGATGGGTGGATGGGTAGATGGGTGGGTAAGTGGATGGATGGAGGGTGGGTGGGTGGACAGATGAATGGATGGAGGGATGGGAGTATGGGTGGGTAAGTGGATGGATGGAGGGTGGGTGGGTGGGTGGGTGGACAGATGAATGGACGGACGCAGGGATGGGAGGACGGGCGGTCCCCTGTGCCCACAGTCCTGCCCCAGCGCAGCCGTTTCTGAGAGTGCTCTGTGGGCTCTGGCTGCCTCCTGCGTGTCCTCCTCTCAAGAAGCCATCTGGTCCCTGGTTGTCCATCTGGCAGGGTGTGGACGCGGTCCGAGAGCGCAGTGCCAGGCCTTCTGTCCGGGGCGCTGAGCCAGTGTGGGAGCTGGGTCAGGGGCTCGGTGGCAGGTAACACTGCTGGGGTCCATGCGGCTGTGCGGAGGTGGCCGCTGGGGTGGGGGACCCAGGCAGGCTGCGTGGTGTGGCCAGCTCTGTCCAGCACTGCGTGCGTGTGTGTGCGCGCGTGTGTGCTCACATGTGTGTGCATGCGCACATGTGCTGGAAGAGGAAGAGGGCTTTTCTCCTTTTTTTTTTTTTTTTTTGAGACAGGGTTTTACTTGTAGCCCAGGCTGGTCTCAAACTCAGAGGCATCCTCCTACCTCAGCCTCCTAAGTACTGGGATCACAAGTGTATGGTGCCATACCTGGCCAAAGTCGAAAGAACAGATGGAGTATCGCTTAAGCCTCCATTCAGACAGGATAGTTTGGGAGCAGGTGTCGTCCGGGGATCTGTGCTGTGGCCCTCGGTCCCACCAGACTTTCTGCGGGGAGTTCTGTCTCCTCGCAGTCCGAGCCCCTGCAGCGCAGTGCTGCTTCTCCTGGGCGTTGAGGGCCCAGGTCTGCTCCTGGCCCTGGCCCTGACTGGCAGGGAGGGGTGACCTGGGCGAGCACCAGGTGGGACTGCCCCGGGGTCTGTGTGTTTGTCCCTCAAAGTGGATGTCTTGGTGTTGCCCATGGGGACGATGTAGGGCTCCCGGAACCGGGGCTGTACTGCCCATTACATCTTTTAGGAGGTGCCAAGGGCGGCGTTTTTCTGTGGCCCTTGTGAATGTTGGGTATGTTTCAAGAATAAACTGGACAGCTAGGTGTGGTGGCGCACACCTGTGATCCCAGCACTGTGGGAGACTGAGGCAGGAGGATCCCTGTGAGTTCAAGGCCAGCCTGGGCTACATAGCAGGGCAGCTGTAGGAAGAGTCATAGCTCCGTGCAGCTTTTTGGGCTGTTTGGCCATTGGGATGCATGGGGGTGGGGTGGGGGTGGGGCGGCAGAGTCGGGGCGTGGGGAGGGAGTTGCTTGGTGTGGCTGCAGGAGGTGGGGTCTATTTGCAGTACTGGGTCTTTAACCCGGGGCCTCTAAGCTGGGCCACATCGCCAGTCTTTTTTAATTGTTTTGTTTTGAGACAGTCTTGCTAAATTGCTCAGGGTGGGCTTGAATTTGGTATCCTCCTGCCTCAGCCTCCCAGAGTGCTGGGATTCGGGGTGAGCCCCGCCACATCCAGCGCTGGGCTGTGTCCCTAACGAGGACCCACAGAGCCAGGCCCTGCGCAGCTGCCGGGAGGAGGAAGCTTAATCTTTTAATGCGAGGAGCTCTGATTTAGCTGAGGCGCTGGCCGGACTGCTCCAGCCTGGGATCGCTTTCCAGAGCCTGAGGGCGTGCGCTGCGCCGGCCCTGTGGGGGACGCGTGCTGCCCCCTGCTGGCCCGCGTGGGTGAGTGCAGGGCGCGGCCGAAACCCTGGGCGCCGGCCTGGGCGGGTGCGTGGACACCTCTGGGCCCGCGGGAGCAGCTGCGGCGGCCTGGTGGTCCCTGTCCCTGTGTACGCGTGCGCGCTGGGTGTGAAGTCCCGCCCCCTGCTGTACTGCTGCCGCCTCGCTGCCCAGCTGTGGGATCTAGGGGTGCACGGCTGTGGCCACGGCTGCCCGGTCCCCAAGGCCCTTTCTGGAGCCGGCGTCGGGGCTGATTAACTGCGGGGTGAGCGCCCGCGTTGCCCTGATAACTCTGCAGCAGTACCCAGTTTTGTGTCTTGGTTTTGCTTTTTGTGGTTCTGAGGATCTAGCCCAGGGCCCCGCACCCATTAGAGGAGTGCGTCACCCTGAGCTGCCCCTGTAGCCCGAGAAACACGGAGTGCTGAGCTCTCCGCGGCCAGGGTCACGGCGCAGGGACGGCCCCAGCCCTGGCATCCGCGGAGACGCGTTTTATTCTGAGTCACTAAGTTCTTACATTGCCCGTTCTGGGCTTGTGCTTGGGCTCCCCCTGTCTCAGCCTCCCAGAGTTCTAGAACACAGGACAGGGCTGTGGCCGGAACTGGGCCTGCCACAGGGTCACCCCTAAGGTTCCGTGTGGCCAGTGGGGCCTCACTCTCCCCACCAATGTGTGGGAGCCACCAGGGGGCAGATTATCTAGGAAAAAGGTAAGTCAGACAGGGTTAATGGCCCTTCTGGCCTAACTGTGCGACCCATCGATTGTGGAGCTTTGCCGATGCAGAGGCTGGGCATAGCATAGCCTGTTTCTTTCCAACCCCAAAGTGCCAGGGCCGGACAGAGACCCCAGTTAGCGCTCCTTTCTGGGTGACCTCCGGTATGATTCCTGCGTGCTGACCGGGCCTCACGCGAATGTGCTTGTACCCAGGTTTCCCGCGGACCATCGGGCAGGCCGAAGCCCTGGACAGGGTCTGCGACCTGGACCTGGTGATCAGCCTGAACATCCCCTTCGAGACCCTGAAGGACCGGCTCAGCCGGCGCTGGGTCCACCTGCCCAGTGGCCGTGTCTACAACCTGGACTTCAACCCACCGCTCGTGCCGGTGAGACCACAGCGCTGCCCACGGCCTGGCTCAGGGACGGGGTGGGCGCTGGGCGGAGGGTGACAGGTGGTGGGTAGGAGTCAGCTGCCCACAGCAGCAGCAGGGGCGTCAGGGGAAGTCACGGTAAAGAAGAGGTCAAGCAGGGTTGTGGGACTGGGCACACTTACAAATGGAACATTGACTACTGATGGGGACCCGGGAAAAGTGGGGCTCTTGTTTTTGTTTAACAAGTGTTAAAGCCAGGTGTGGTGGTGCGCACCTGTGATCCCAGCCCTGGGGAGGCTGAGGCAGGAGGATCACGGGGAGTTCAAGGTCAGCCTGGACTACATGCAAGACCCTGTCTCCAGCAGGGTGTGGTGGTACACTGCTGTGATCCTCATACTCGAGAGGCTGAGGCAGGAGAATCATTGCAAGTTCGAGAGCAACCTGGGCTACAAAGTGAGCCCAAGGCCAGTCTGAACTACACAGCTAGACCCTGTCTCAAAGCAACAACAACAAAAAAGACCCTGTCCCCAAAACAAAACAAAAACAGTAATTTGGTTGTTCTTTTCCTAGGCTCATTCATTCATTCATTCATTCATTCATTCATTCACATATTCTAGAGAGCGGGGTCTTGCTGTGTAGTCCTGGCTGGCCTTAAACTCACAGTGATCCTCCTGCCTCAGCTTCCCAAGTGCTGGGGTCACGGGTGTGCACCACCATGCTCAGCCTCAAAGATTCGTAGGAAATCTGAAAAACTTGACTACCAAGACATTTTCCAAAGCCCAGCTCTGCCCAGAAGGGCTCCCGTGCTCCCCGGGCTGCCTGCTCCCCGCGCGGCCACGCACCAGGCAGGGGGACCGGCGGCCCTGGCCCCGTCCCTGGCTCCTTCTGAATGCCGCGGTCCTTGAAGTGACTCTGAGCGTGTGGCTGGCAGGGAGGCAAGGCAGAGGGGTGTGCAGGTCACGGGGGGTCTTCTGCCACCCCCGTCTGCCCAGCCTGGTGAAAGTTGTAGAGCACAAGTCCTGCGGCTGCAGGGCCCCGGCCCGGCTCGGTGCCCTCGGAGGTGGCTTCTGAGCGGGGAAAGAACGGGAGAAATCGGAGAGGCTGCCTGGTGGTTCGTAGCTGCCGGGGATGGTACTAAGTGTTTTCTCCTAGTTGGTAATTTTCCTGAAGACGTCATATTCTCTTATTTTGCATATTAAGAACTCGAGTTTTACTTACTCGTTTATAATTATCGTTGTTGTTGCCTCAAAGCAGAGTCTTGCTATGTAGTTTGGGCTGAACCCACTATGGAGCCCAGGCTGGCCTTGGACTCGGCGATTCTCCTGCCTCAGCCTCCCAAGTGCTGGGATGACAGGCCTTTAGAAAAGAAGGTGGTTTGGGGACTGTTTCGAGGGCTGGAGAGACACTGTGCGTAGGTTTGCTGCTGGGGGGGTGGCGGGAAGTTCGCACGGAACCGGAAGTGCAGTTTGCCTGCCGTGAGGCCATCCCGCAGAGCTGTGATAGTGGGGGTTCAGGTCAGGTCTTGGGAGGTGGGGGCCCACGTGAGACCCGCCGGCTCTTCACGGTCACCCCCCTCGTGGGAGCAGGCGAGGGGCTGTGGGCGGCTGGCAGGAGAAGCCCGGCCGTGGGGTGGCCGGGCCGCTGGCCACACGCACCGTCCCGATGTTTCAGGGCGTGGACGATGTCACCGGCGAGCCGCTGGTCCAGCAGGAGGACGACAGACCTGAGGCCGTGGCCGCCCGGCTGCGACGGTACAAAGAGGCGGCCAAGCCGGTCATGGAGCTGTACAGGTGCGGGCCGGAGCGGGCGGGGCTTCGGGGCGTGCTCCCCGGGGTGGGGGCGAGTGCTGCGCGTTGGAACTGGACACCCAAACTGGAGTCTGTCTGCTCGGGGTGTAAAGTTGCACCTAGATTTCTCCCTTCCCCTCCCCTCCCCTCCCCGGCCCTCGCAGCAGCCGGCCTCGCGCTGTGCCCCGGTGCGCCCTGCTCTGGGGGCCCTGGTGACCGGTGGCGGAGGCCGCAGGGACAGCTGAGCTGCCCTGTCTTTCAGGCGCCGCGGCGTGCTGCACCAGTTCTCCGGGACCGAGACCAACAAGATCTGGCCTTACGTTTACAGCCTCTTCTCCAGCAAGCTCGCGCCGCTGCAGTCCAAGGAGGCCAACTGAGGCCCGGGCGGCGCGGCGGCTTCTCTAGGGAAGTGATGACCCGAAGTGGGGACCGGCGAGAGTGAAGTCCCCGGAGAGGCCCCAGCTGTCCGTCCTGTGCCTCGGTGACACGGGCCGGAAGCCGGGGTCTCCCCGAGCCGCCCGCTCTCTCCTGCTCGAAAGCGCTGCGCCAGGGAACTCGGCTTCCACCGCAGAGTCTGACCCACTGCTGCTTCCCCCTTCCTGGGATGCAGGACCCAGGGCGGGGACCCGGGGCTCTCCAGCCCGGGAAGCTGAGCCCACAGCGCGCCTCCGTTTCCGTGTCGCCTGGCTCTGGCTCGCCCTCCTCCTTTTATTGGGAAAAGATTGGACCCCCAAGGCCCCGCAGAGTGTTCAGAAACGAGAAATCTGCAGGAACCGCTGCACGGTTTTCTCCCTGATGCGGGAGCCAGAATCTCCTCCCCTCCTGCGTTCCAAAGATGCGGTGTGTGGGTGGCCATGGCTCTGAGTGCGAGGCTCACGCTCCCCACCCCGCGGCCGCTCCTTCCGGCTTCCCTGTCCCCGGCCTCGCGAGGCGCCCAGAGGAGCAGTGAGGCCCCCCTGCTGCCTTAAGAGTGCGTGTGGCCCTGCCTGCTGTGCCTGTCCCTGCCTGTCCTCGGCTGCTCCTAGAGTGACTTCGGGGTGACCCGTCACACGGGGCGGGGGGCAAACAGGAAGCCCAGTTCCACCTTCGGTGGAGGAAGCGCCCCTCCTCCTGCAGGTTCCACACCCCGCTGTGTGCCACGTGGCCTCTGGGCCCGATGCCAGTGTCCCCCCATGTGTGTGCCCGAGCTCAGGGTTTCTGGGGAGCAGGGTAGGCAGCACCCTGAGGAGATGGCATCATTCAGCGTTGCCATGGAGACGGCTTTTGGCTGGAGGAAAAGTCCAGTTCCGGTTTCCGTGGGTAACTCAAAGAGGAGCGTGTGTGCCGGACTTGTTCGGTCCCCTCCCCTCTTGACGGAGTGAATGGCTTCAGGACGTGGGGAGTGGTTGGGGACACGGCTGCATCCCGGGCCTTGGACTCCACTCCCCTCTCCCCTCCCCGCCATCCAGAGACTTCTGGGCAGCCTGACCCACGCTGCGTCCTCACCGCCCCCCACACCGACCTCGCCAGCGCACGGGAGGCTGGCAGTGAAGGGTGACCCTGGACCCGTGCAGACGTCTGCACCCTGGGAATCAGAGCTGGGGACCCTGGTGGTGGCTCTGGCCGCCCATGACCAGTAGAGTGGGGACCCCACTTCCGGCCTTCCTGGCCCAAAGCCTGCCTCTTCCCAGAAGGGCGCGCCCTTTCCCCGACCCTCAGACCCAGAGCCAGGGTGCTGCTGCTGCTGGGGCGTCAGGCTGAGTCTCACAGAGGTCACTCAGGTGACCCGTCTGTCCCTCGTCCCCTTGGCTCGCGTGGAGGAAGTCGTGAGAGGACCGGAGCTCTGCCCACCCTGTGCGTGTAAGGAGGCTGCGGGGGCAGCCAGGTGTGGCCTGTTGCCCGCTCCTGGTCCCCCTCGGCCCTCAGTTGTGACCTTGGAGGAGCCTTCGCCCCCGAGCCACCCCTGCCGTGCACCTGGCCCCCACCCTGGGCACCTCGAGGCTCCCCCACACGTCCGCTTTCCTCCCGGGAGCTCGGGATGGTTCCTCCCTCGCTCCTGCCCGCAGGGAGGCCTCGGTGGCAGGGGCCCCCCGGAAGTGCCGCAGGTGCACACCAAGCTCTCGCACACCGCACCCCGTCTTCTGTGCCCGTCCCGTCACACGGCTGTGCGGTTCTGAATGCCATAGGGATGGTGGCACGCAGGGGATGTGCTTCCTGTCACCCGTGGCCGTCCTGCCTCCAAGCTCAGGAGCTCTGGCGTCACCCAGGGCCTCCGGGTGGCCGGGAGGGGGGCCCCGAGCGCTGCCCCCTCAGCCTCTTTGTGCCGTGGAAGCTGTTGAGATGGGAAGGGTCACGGGTGGAGGACGGCTGCCCCGACCCACACGCAGGGCCCTTAGAAAACGCTCCTTTTCTGGAACCCGAGTTCGCTGTCCGGCGTGAGCGCTAGACACAGCTGCGGGCCGAGGGCCTCACCCCAGGATCCCGTCTGCTTGCATTGAGAGACTGAAGTACCCCGCTGGTTGGCTTCTCGGGCCGATGGGGGTTCATGAGGTGGGAAACTCGCTTTCTCTCCCCTCCCTGGTTGGAGCTTCCTGAGCCCCCGCCGGGAATCTGTGCCTGCAGTGACTCAGCACGCGGTGTGGACGGAGGCGGCGTCTCACCTGCACCCCGTGAGTGAGCGGGTGTCTGGGGACTCCGTGCTCACCTGGTGACTTCCTTCTGTGTCCCTTCGTCTGACACAGAGTCTCTCATCTTTGCCAAAGGGGCAGCTCCAGTGGGAGAGAAGTTGGAGGGTCGGCGTAGCTTTCTCCATCCGCTTCCGGCTTTAGTGGCTTCTCATTCCGCTTGGTGTCTGGGGAGAGCTGGGGTTGAACGGGTCTTCAGCATGGGTGTGTGATCTGGTCATAGGTTGGCCCCAAACTCACGGTGATCTTCCTGCCTCAGCCTCCCGAGTCCTGGGATTACAGGCGTGTACCGCCATGCCCAGCCAAATGCACAGTTCTCGCTGGAGTAAACGCCATCATCCGTATGCCTTGGGGTGTCCCTCAGTGTGGTCACCCCGTGTGTGCAGTGTGAGGGACGGGATGTTTCCTGGGGACTGAAGTCCTTGTGTGGCGTGGCTGTGAGCGCTGCCCTCGGTGGCAGTCGAGCTCTTAAAAGACTTCCTGTTGGAAGCTTCCGGAGGAGCACCCACCCCGGCCTCGGGTTCTCCCCGGGGAGGCCATTTCGTATCTAGAGGAAGGGGAAGGAGAGTGGGTGCCCCGTATCTGTCAGCTCCCTGGGGTTCGTGGGCTCGGGGGTGCCCCTCTAGTTCCACGAGAATCCATACTACTGATTTTTATAGACCCTGCATTTGGGGCAGGCGGGTCCCCAGGACGGTGCTGAGTTGCAGCGGCTTTTCACTGTGACCCCTCCCCCGGCTGCGCCTGGCTTGTGACCCAGTGACACCGACCCCGGGGACCGTCCTGGAGGTGTCAGTCCCCGGGTGCCTGTGCCGACGATGCGTGGCCCTCGGACGCAGTGCTTGCTTGTTCAAGCCTTTCAGCCTGTCCTCTGACCTCTGACCTCTGTCCTCCGCCCTCCGCCCTCCGTGTCCTGACTGTTCACTGTGTGATTGACTATTTTGGTTATCTGGCTTAAAGATTGATTCCTACTTCTCAATTTGATAGAAATAAAGTTCTTTTTCTGCTCTAACCAGTCCGTGCGTTTAGTGTTTACACCACTGGCCACAGCTGGAGGTGCACGCCGTGTGCTGGCCTCCCCATTATCCATGGTCCCCTCCCGCTTGCGGGGGGCAGTGGGGAACAAGGTGCTGTGGGGCGCAGTGACAGCTGGTGGCACAGCCAGGTCCTGGCCCCAGAGTGGGCTCCCCGGCCCCGGTTCTCACCGGCCCGGTGCCTCCCCTTCAGCTCCGTGTGTGTCCAGCGCACCGTGCCCTGCAGGCTTAATCTGATGGGTTGACTGGTTGGTTTTTTTGAGCCGGCAGCCTCCGCGGCCAGCTCTGGTGGCCCAAGCCACCTGGCTCCCGAGGCCCAGCAGGGCGAGTGCTGTGCTCGGTCACCGCAAGCCCTGCAGGCTCCAGGCCAGAGCTGTCCAGCGTGTGCCTGCAACAGGTCACAGCTGGGAAGAGGGCGCGGCGGGGTGACCCAGGGCCCGTGAGCTCACGGAGCCCAGAGCAGACGCTGGCGAGAGGCTGAGGGGGTGTGGGGGCCTCTGCAGGGTGGTGTGTGGGTGCGGGGCCGTGTGACCCTATGCTCACCTCGCCCGCCTCTGACCTCGTCATTTAAACTAAACTTCTGCAGCCGACTCTGCTCCGGCTCTGTGCAGGCAGACCTGGGTTCCAGCTCAGAGGAGACGGAGGCGGGGATGAGGGGCTTGGTGGTCCGGTGCCCGCGACATGAAGCGTGGGGCGCGTGGGGCTGTGGGAGGCGGACTTCCCGGCCTCGACAGTAACCAGGGCCGTGCAGGGCGCCATGGGAATCTGTGTGAAGAGCAGGCGGCCCTGCCGGTGTAAGCCGCCTCGCTTCCCTCCCCTGGGTGAGTGGCGAGTGACGATTTCCATGTCCTCTCATCCTGGGGGAGTGTGGGAACTGAGGGTGAACTGAGCCTCGCCCGTGCCCGGGGACGCCCCGTGAGCTGCGTCGTGCATGTGTGTGGCAGGAGACAGTGGCGCAGGTCTGGAGCGGTTATGTGGGGCTGAGCCACCGCCAGGCGCTGGAGGATGCGGGGTGATGGAGGCCCCTGTGAGCTTGGCCTGCCTCGTCCTGGCCTGGCTGCTCCCGAGTCCCAGCCAGGACCACAGGATCTGGGCAGCGTCCGGTCTCCAAGCCTGGCCCGGCCCCAGCACAGCCCAGAAGCCCCCAGACGCTGCAGGTTCCAGAGCTACTGGCCTGCGGCCGCCCCCAAAGCTGCACATGCTGGGGAGTGGCGAGGTTGATTTCCCAATGGGCAGGGCCCCGGGGCAGCGAGGCCAGGAGTGCCTCACACCCAGCACGCGATGTGCAGCCGAGCTGGACGTGCAAGTGCCCGCAGGTGGCGATGATGCGCCCAGTGCTCAGGAGCCTCTGTCCGCCCACAGGCGGGGGCTGGCACGCAGGGACCCGTGGGAACCACCCAGACTTTAGCTCCGCAGATGCTGCTTCCTTCCTGCGGAGCCAGTAACAAGGCCTCTTATTTAGCGCTCATGTGAAAGTCTTACAAATGTACCAATGTCATTTATGAGCTCAGGCTGGCTGGTGCTGGCACACCTCACCGTGCACACCAGACAGCGGTCAGCACTGACCCTCAGCGCCAGCACGGGAGGTGGGGCACCCCACGCGCCCATTAAATACTGAACCCCGCGCAGTGTGGGACTGGAGAGCCGGGCGGGGTTATTTGGGAGACGGAGCAATAGGGGCACAGTCTCACGCCCAGTGGAGAAATGCTAAGACCAGCCCCTGCTGTTCGACCGCTGGACACCCGGCAGTGAAAGGACTTAGACTGGACGTTTTTCTTAGTTTGTTTTGTTTTTTGAGACCGTGTCTCTATGCAGTCCAGGCTGGCCTTGGACTCCCCACAACCCTCCTGCTTCAGCCTCCCCAGTGCCGGGGTCACAGGTGTGTGTGAGAGAACAAGCGGACTTGGAAGAAGAGAGAACTCCGGAGATTTGCTAACGGGGACTGAAGGGGAGGGGGTCGAGTGAGAATTAAGGAAAAAAAAAAAACAAGTTTCGCGACATCGGAGACACACATTCTCCACAATACCAGCCCCAAAGAAAAGACGCTGTTGGTCCCCAAAGGTCCTCGCGCGTCCCAGCTGAAGAGGGCGCCCTGGAGCTAAGACGCCCGCCGCGCCGCACCCACCCTCCAGCCCGGCTGCAGACAGACCTGGTGAAGGTGAGCAGGACACGGCAGCAGAAGGACAAGCTGAGAACGAAAATCCTCCAGGCGGTGAAAGTAGCGGAAACCGCTTGCGCTGCGTCGGCCCCGCATCACGCGGAGGGAGGAGGCAGGCGCGGGGCCGCGTGGAGAATCCCCGCGAGTCCGGGCTTCACCCGTGCGCGCCCAGCCAGAGGACGTGAATCCGTCACCCGGGAAAAACCGCGACCCCCCAGGACAGCCCAGGCCCGCAAAGCCGCGCGGGGAGCGAGGGGCGTTTCCGGAGGGGTCCGACGCCGCGGAGAAGGCGCTCAGAGCCACGGGAACAGCCGCAGGAGGCACAGAAGCGCCAGGTGCGCGTGCAACCGAATCTAGAACTAGAACAGTGAACCGGGATCCTCCTTCACGCCTGTAACCCAGGACGGCTTGGGAATCGGAGACAGGGGACCCGGCCTGTGTCCGCAAGAGGGGGCCGTGGAGCTGCGCGAGTGTTGGCGCTTCGGCTATTTATTTATTAGTTTGTCTTTTTGAGACAGGGTCTCACTGTGCAGTTCAGGCTGGCCTGGAGCTCACTTTGTAGCCCAGGCTGGTCTTGAGCTCATAACGATCCTCCTGCCTCAGCCTCCCGTGTGCTGGGGTTACAGGTGTGCACCACCACGCCTGGCCAGTAGTATGGGTTTTAACGGCTCTGTCTGCCCAGGCAGCAAGCAGAAGGACTGGCATCGTGGAGCTCTGGTGGGCGGCTCTTGGGTGACCGTCGGCATAGCCTTTGGGGCGGTGCTTAGGGCTGGGATGGGCGGTGTCACGGAGCTGGAACGCAGCCTAGACACCTGGCTCGGTGGCTGCAGCGGTGTGACAGGAGCAGTGGGTCCTCTGAGGACATCAGGGGACCCCTTCTCTCCAGGGCGGCGAGACCTGCAGGAGCCTGGGAACACCCAGTGTCCTGAGCAGGGTCCCCGGGTCTCCTGCTCCCGTCCCCACTCGGCGCTGTCCCCTCCCCCGAGCCTGAGCCAGGCCCTCTGCGTCCATGGCAGATTGGTTCTTCTCAGCATTTAAAATAAAAACGATGCCCAGAAAACAATCAAGCAGAAGAAAAATACATGAATAAAATCTACATGACAATGCAAATGATACAGAATAGCCAAAGTAATTTTGGGGAAAATGTTGGTGGATTTAAATTATTTGATTCCAAAAGGTACTACAAAACTATTAATCAAGATGATGTGGTATTGGTATAGATTTACACTTTGATACAACAGAAAAGTGTATTCAGAAATAGACCTATATATGTTTGATCAAATGATTTTCAACAAAGGTGCTAAAATAATCCATTAGAAAAAAAAGGTGATCTTTTCAACAAATTATGCTGGAAAAACTGGATATTCAAATGGGGTATTCCTTTGACCCTTATTTTATGCCACACACAAAATAAACTAAGTATCAGAATCTTAAATATAAAAGGTCAAAACATCAGAAAAATATCTTGTAGCATTAAGGTAGCTAAAGATGTCTTAGGACATAAAAGCACTAACCATAAAAGAAAACATTGATAAGTTATAAGTTACCAAAATTTAAACTACTATTCTAAAAAGGACTAATTAAGAAAATGAAAATACTAGCCCCAAATTGGGACTGTACATCTAGATGTCTGACAAAGGACTTATGTTTAGACAGTAAAGAAGACACATTCGATTTTAAAAATGGACAAAAGATTTGAATGGAAACTTCACAAAAGAATACATACATATGGCCAGATGTTGTGCATGCCTGTAATCCCAGTTTTTGGGAGGCTGAGGCAGGAGGATCGATGCAAATTTGAGACCAGCCTGGGCCACAAAGTGAGTTCAAGGCCAGCCTGAACTGCATTGTGAGACCCTGTCTCAAAAAGACTAAGTAAATAAATAAATAAAAATTAAAATTAAATGCTCACATTATAATCCAGCCAGGGCTGGGGATATAGCTCAGTGGATCAAGCACCTGCCTGGCAAGTGTCAGGTCCTGAGTTTGATTCCTGGCACCAAAAACAAAAAACAAAACAAAACAAAAACACCATTATAATCCAGCCATTTATTTCTTACTCTTTATTCAACAGAAATGAAAACATGTCTAAAGAAAACCTATACAAGTGCATTCATTCATAATCATCAAAAGCTGTATATAACTCCAGTGTCCAACTGGTGGTTGAATAAACTGGAATACTATTCAGAAATAAAGAATCACATGGGTAAATCTCGAAAACATCTGGAATGAAAGAAACTGTCTAGATGGATAAAATTAACCTACAGTGATGGAAAGCAAAACAAACAACTAATCTATGATGATAGACCTTGGGATCCAGGTAGGAGGGGCTGACTGACTGTCAGGGGCAAGGACAGAAACCTACTGTATCTTGATTTGGGGAATGATTGCATGGCTATGTAGGCTTACCAAAACTCATCGAACTTAAAGTATTTATTAGATGTAAATTACAGCTCAAAAAAGTTGACTTAAAACACAGATAAAATTTAGAATTGAAAATTTTAATTAAAAGAAAAGCCATCAAGTGTGCGGCGGCATCTGGGGAGCAAACCCTGCGCACATCGCTAATTCTCACGTTTCCATAATCTTAGAACGGTTTAATGGACAGTGAAAATCACTGCGCTCCGAGGACTTCAGCGTCTGTCTGTCTGTCAGTTTATTGGGTGAAGGAAACATCAGTCAGCTGTCTCTCCTGCCTCAGCGGGGAAGGAGGATGTTCTGGGTGGTGCCCGAGTCACGCGGGGCCGTGGGAGGGGCGGGAGGAGGTAAGAGGACGACGGTGGCTCCGGGAGGGCCCGGGTGCGGCGTCTGGCCGCTTGGAAAGGGGCAAGCGATTGCTTTCTCATCTCTCTGCTGAGCCCAGCGAGGGCTTCCTGCAGGACGCAGGGCCCACTCTGTCCGTGCCGGAGACGCAGCCCGGTTCCGCCCAGGCGGCACGGAGCGCCGGTCCTGTGGGGAGTTTGGGCCGTCTATAAAATAGGGATGTGTGAGCGCGCACACACACACACACGCACACACACAGACGCACCTGTCATCAAACAACACATCCTTACAACTACCCTCGACGCGAACATTCAAAGCATGACATGTGAGATTTTCAAGTGAATAAGTAATACACTCAGGGCCAGGAATGTAGCTCAGTGCCACAAGCGCCTCCTTGGCAAGCACAAGGGCCTGAGTTCAATTCTGATACCAAAACAACAACAACAAATAATAATAATATATTCATAATTGCTGAGATTTTTCATACTCATCAAGATACCTGTGTGCATGTTCGCATTTCTCTTCTCAATTCTGAAACCTCTAGCAGAAAAGCCCGTTGGTGGCTTTCCACTGAGATTACGGGAGTGAGTTTTCTCCTAAGACAACTGGCTTCTGTTGCCCTCCCTGGAGCCCGGGTGCTGACACCCACAGCCCAGCCATCTCGGCCTCATGAAATCCGTGACTGAAGAGCAGAGGGGAAGGGGCTGCATGGGCTTCCACCCGCAGAGCCGCCCTTCTCTCTCGCATAAATCATTGGAGTATTAGTTCTCTTTAATTTTCATTTTTAATCATGGGAACATATGTGGTAATGAGAAGCGGGGCTGGAGGGAAGATAAATGAGCGGGTCCCCAGGCCGGGTGTGGTGGCACACACCTGTAACTCCAGCACTCGGGAAGCTGAGGCAGGAGGATTGTTGCAAGTTCAAGGCCAGCCTGGGCTACAAAGTGAGCTCACGGACCATCCTGAATGGTATAGTGAGACCCTGTCTCAAAAATACAAAAAAAAAAAAAAAAAAAAAAAAAAGTGGGGGCCCATCGATCAAATATGGTCATTTTGATAATTTCGCTTTCCAATCTCTTCCTGTTAGTGCCTCCATTTCTGTCACATAGAATTATCATGATATTGCTTATGGGCTTATACACTGTCTTCATGTTGGCATCGCACGACAGGAATTTCCCTACCTTACCATCCTCTTCCTAAATACTACTTTTAGCTATTTCATTGTCATCTGACATGAAGATGCATTGTATATTCTTCTATAATTAGATTTAAAAAACTTTTTATACTAAGTGAAGATGTGTTTTTTCTGATTTTAAAAAGATACAAAAAAATGGACGACATTTACACAGCATAGAAAAATATAAAATATTGCCCTTAACTCTTCTGCCTGGAAGGTGACCTTACTGTGTCAGCATCCTGTTTTCCGAGGTGGCTCCTTACTCATCATAGATGCAATCATAGTTTATCAGTCTGTAATCTGTGTTGTTTTTAACTCAACAATGCTAATAACAATAGCAATAGTGACTACAAAAACCTTCCGGTAATGTGTGTCGTCAAAGAACATCCTTGTGTAAGGTGACTCTTTGGGGCATTTTGAATGTGTACCGTGAAAACGTCCCCGTGTCTGTAAGAATGGAGGGAAGGATTCACTGCGTCCTATGCCACAGTCGTCCCCTCCCACGCTCGTCACCGTGGCCGGTCTGGTTTCACCTGCGTTCTCATAAACTTATTTTCCAGTGACTCTCAGGCCAGCAGTGACTGGGAACTTCATGGGGTCACGTGCATCCTCGGGGCCCCTCACAGCCTGGTTCTGACTGACTTCCTGGTTGCATGTCTGCCCGCTGGGCTCCTTGCTCAGGCCCCGTCGCCGGGAGGCGTTGCTGCCTCCTCCTCCTCCTGCAGGTGTGTCTGCAGCAGCCGGCAGGACGTCGGCCTTGGTCCTGACTCACAGCACAGCCTGGCATCCTGCGGCGGGGCGGGGCATCATGCAGGGGGCGGGGTATCCTGAAGGGGGTGGGGCATCCTGCGGGGGCGGGGCATCCTGCGGGGGGCGGGGTGGGGCACAGCTGCCACCCCCGCAGCAGGAAAGACCATAAACAGAATCCATCACAAAGTTAGGAAAAATGCTTAACATTGACATGAGCCTGCGGTAGCAGAAAATATAAATGTAGTTTTGCAATACCAAAGCAATGGTCACTCATAATTAAGTTATTCAAAAAACACAAGGTCAACAGCTTTGACGACATAGGCTTGCTTTAAGGACTGTGAGACTTCTCGGTCTATGGACTAAAAGCCAGGCTGACATTCATAACCTGCAAAGAGTTCCTACAAACTAGCAGAAGAGAAACTCAATAGAAAAGTTCACAAAAGAAGCACAAATGATTGTTAAGCACAGAAAAATTGCTATACCTTCCAATTAGGGAAGTAAACATAGGAACAACAACAACAAAACATTTTAACTGTAAAAACCTCAAAAATTAAAAATGCTGATGATATCCCATTTCATGAAATTATAATGTAAAAGGAAACGCTCAGATACTAGCACAGGAAATATGAATTGATGAGAATGTTGGAGGGCAAATGATCAATAGGTCTTGAAATGTTAAAATCACAGCTCCCTTTATCCCGTAATTTCATTTCAAGGAATTTGTGCTTTAGAACTATGTGTGCTCCAAAATTTCATATGCATGTGGACATCCATGTGTTGATCACAACAAAAACTGGAAACAAATATGTGATGGTAAAAAGATAGGTAAGTAACAAATAGCCACCACCCACACATGTGAGGACTAGTACACATTGGAGTTACTTCCAGATGTATCGCTAAGGAAAAATCTGAGCAATGTAAAGATTATGCTGAGACTGATGTAAAAGAATTGTGCGTATGTGTGTCATTTTGCTTGGTAGACAGCTATTTCATAACTCAGGTACACAAGAAACAGCTTTGCCAGGCGTGGTGGTGCATGCCTGCATTCAAGGACTCTGGAGGCTGAGGCAGAAGGATTGCTCTACGAGTTTGAGCTCAGCCTGGGCTCCATCGTGAGTTCAAGACTACCTTGAACTACATAGTGAGACCCTGTCTTAAACAACCACAAAACAAAACAAATGAAACGACAGAACAGGTGAGTAACTAGCCCAAGGTTTCAGAGCCATCCACAAGCTCACAGGAGGGTACAGTCCAGTGTGCCCGGATTTTCAACATTTTCTTGCTCTAGCTGGTTAAGACTTCATAGTAAAATCATGGTTTAACACATGGGCATGTCCCGGGTGTCACACGCAGTAGGAAGTGGACACTTGTGCAAGGAAAAAGCATCATCTACCCCATGGTGGTGCACACCTTTAATCCCAGCCTCCCACTTGGGGAGGCTGAGGCAGGGGGAGCCTTTCAAGTTTGAGGCCAGCCTGAACTGCACAGTGAGACCCTGTTTCAAGAAAGAAAAATCTGCGGCTGGGAGCAGCGCTGGTGGAATAAGAAGGCGCTGGAGTCAGCGCACCTCGGCCGCGCCGTGGTTACAGACCGGGCCTACGGGGGCGTCCGGCACTGTGCGCCCTGCTGCCCCTGCGACGGCAGGGACCACTGCCAGCAAGGCTGCTGGGGGCTGCAGAGCCGCGGCTTTAATGACCTCACTGCGGGGCCGCTCGTGCCGCTTCGGTTTCGCTGTCCAGCGGGCAGCAGGCCGGACGCCGCTCCGAAGCCTGGGTTTCCCGCACCTTCTGCGCAGCTGCAGCGGGCGGGGTGAGCTGGTCCCATCCCCGCAAGCGCATCGCTAGTGAGCCGGCCGGCCGGACCAGTGTGTCAGCAACATCTCTTTCTTGGGTTTTGTTTTCCTCTTGAGTTTGGAATGTTATTATATATATTTTTTTAATTTTTATTTTTTCGATGTGGAGATTCCTCAAAAAATGAGGACTAGAGTTCCCACATGACCCAGCTATTCCCCTTCAGCATATCTACCCAAAAGAATTAAAAGCATCCTACCACAGTGATGTATGTGCACCCACGTTTATAACAGCACAGTTTGTAATAGCCAGTTTGGAAACAACCCAAATGCCCATCGACTGAGGAATGGATAAAAAAGATGTGGTACTTTTATACAGTGGAGTACTACTCAGTCATAAAGAAGGATACATTGGAGACTTTTATAGGTAAATGGATGCAACTTGAGACCATACTCAGTGAAATAAATCAGACACACATGTGTAGACATTGTATTGTCTCCCTAGTGTGAGAAGCTGAAAGAAACAACATATGTACATATATATAAGATAGCTATATGACTGATTTCTCTGAAAAGAACTTCTTTACTTTTTATTGGCACACGTTGGCTGTACATGATGATTAAAGCAGCATGGCTCGAAGTGGCTGCACTGTGGGCGTGGCCGCAGCAGATGAAGGCACAGAGAAAACATGGTGTTGGCGCGCAGGGCAGGCCGCTCGGGACACTGCTGTCACTGGGGGAGAAGCTCAGCAGCCCTGGCTCCCGCCTGGGCCCGGGCCACCGCGCCCGGCACCTCCCTGCCAGCCGGGCGCTGACTCCTGCTCTCTCAGGCCCAGGGGCTGGTCCTCTGGTCTCTGCACCCGCCAGGCTGGGGCCTTCCCGACCCCTGGGGTGCGTGTGCACACACGTATGTGAGTCTTGTTCCTTTTGTCTGTCCCGTCACCCAGGGTCCGTCTGCCAGCCTGGGATACCTCAGTTTCTAAAACGGCCCAGGGGACCCAGGGCGGAGCTGCAGGGCACCAGGACCCCGGCACGGGTCAGCCCCACCCTCTGCTTTGCGGGTTAGCGAGCGCCTGAGTGAAGTCAGCCGCGGGCCGCCAGGCGCCGGGGCACAGCAGGCCCACGAGAGCAGGCTCCGCCTGACGTGGTGGCCTCTCTGGCTTCCGGCGTCCCTGCTCCTAGTCCCTCCCCGTGTCCCCGAGAGTTGACGCTGGAACCCAGCAGGGCTGAAGGCTGCTCCCCCTTGCCTGGCTCGAGTGAGACTGGGGACTCCGACGGGCGTCCCGAGGGTGACGATGGCACAAGTGTTGAGTGGATGCTTATGAAAAGGAATAAATCGTCTGCATTGCAGCACAGTAACTCAGTCATGGTGTTTCAGTCTTCCAAAAAATTTTTTTTGAGGCAGAGTCTTGCTATTCATTCCAGGTTGATCTTGAACTCACTTTGTTGCTCAGGCTAGCCTCGAACTTTCAGGGATCCTCCTGTTTCAGCCTCCTGAGTACTGAGGAGGAACCACATGCCGTTTTGCCTGATTTCATGGTGGTCTGAACAACGCCCAGTGGCGCCAGCACAGCGTGGGGCATCAGGGATCCTGCGTGGATGTCGGGTGGGCTGCTAGTGAGTGACGCGTAGCATGCGTGTGACTTGGGCTGGGGACCTTTTCTCTGTTTGGGGTACTGGAGATTGATCATACCCAGTGCTTGTTTTGCTTTCTGGGGCACTGAGAATTGAACACAGGGCCTTCACACTGAAATACATCTCACTGCTTTTTTACTTTATCTTTTTGAGACAAGGTCTTGCTAAGTTACATATGTTACCAGGGCTGGGTTTGACCTTGCAGTCCTCAGCCTCCCAGGACGCTGGTGTCACAGGTGAGTATCACTACACTCAGGTTGTTGGTTTGTCCTGCAGAGCTGGGGATCGACCCCAGGGACTCCTGCACGCCTGGAAAACCCTCTGCCACTGAACTCCAGCCACAGCCCCACCAGGACACTTAATCTTTCCAAAACTCAGTTACCAACAGATTAAACTTGCTTTACACTATGAGCTTTGATTAACCCACACTTCCTATTTGTGAAAGACAAATTCTGTCTGTAATACTCCTTACACTTTCCAGTGGATTTGGAGAGACAGGGAAAGAGCAGGGTTTGTTTTGTTGCAGGTGATTCTGGGAAGGGTAGATACTTACTTTTGAAGCCAAGCTCAGTATGTATTAAATTGATTGCTGAATAAGAAATTCTATATCGTGAACTAAGAACTGGAGCTCGTAGCCAGGCTTGTGGGAGACAACTTGAGCAGATCCCCTTAAATGTAGAACAATTGCTACAACTTTGATTATATCAAAACTTATTTCCTTATGTTGATGTATATAGAACTGACTATGGTATTTTTTTCTCTCTTTAATTGGCTCTAAGCGCACTTGGGAGGCTGAGGTAGGAGGAGCGTTGTGAGTTTGAGGCCGGCTTGGGCTACAACGTGAGCGCAAGGCCGGCCTGAGCTACACAGTGCGACCCTGCCTCAAAAAAACCAGGGCCGGGAGTTTGGCTCAGTGGCTTAAGTGCCTGCCCTGGCAGGCGCGAGGTTGTGAGTTCAATCCCCGGTGCCGCAAAAAAAAAAAAAAAAAAAATTGGCTCTAAGCATTGCAAATAAGGCTAGCTGAGGTACTGATATGCAATCTCTAAAGCCATCCCACAGTGTCCTGTTGCCTCCCATAGTGATCTCTGTAAAATGCATAGGCACAGCGGGATGGCAGAGCCAGTGAGCTCCAGGAATGTCGACTGGGTATGAGCCTCGAGAAAGAGGCTACGAGTGCCCAGGGCATAAAAGTTTACATATCAGAAGCAGGTACTGGTATGTAGTCTTTAAAGCCATCTGACAGTGTCCTGTTTCCCTCCCAAAGTGACCTTTATAAGATGTACAAAGCACAGCGGAATGGCAGAGCCAGTGAGTGAGCTCCGAGAATGTCGATTGGGGATGAGCCTCGAAAAAGAGGCTATGAGTTCCCAGGGCATAAAGTTTATATATCAGAAATTAAAGCAGCAGCTTCCTAAAACACTTTAATTGCTATCTTGAGTGGGCTGTGCAAATTGATCCCCCTGCATATCTTCATCTGCATTTTGCAGAGATACCTTTCTCACTACCTTGCTAGCCAGCTCAAGTTACTCACATAGTTCCCGCCATCCTCACTGTCACTCATCCTCAAGCCACCTCCTTGCTTCGCTAGTTAATAAATTCTGGGAGAGGCCTAGGATCAAGGCCTTTGTCCGCATGTCCTCACGAGGATTGGACTCAGGACCCCTTGGCTGCCCTTGACCTTGAATATGTCTCGGAGTCTTTACTCTCGCCTGGGTTGCATTGGAGATGGTAGATTGGAATTAACTTGCCGGGATTCCAGTAACGTCTCAGTGGATTTATAAATATAACTTCTTGGATTGTGAGGAAGATAAGAAAAAGGATTATAATAACATTGGGCTTACAGTAAGGCTGTCTGGGGGAAGGACAGTACCCCGTCACCCTTCAGTGAGCTCTGAGGGGTCAACACTACCACTCTTTTTTCTTTTTTTGGTTCTGGGAATTGAACTCAGGACCTTGTGCTTGTCAGGCAGGCATTTATGCTGCTGAGCTGTGTCTCCAGCCCTTCATCATCTCTTAGTAAGAAATTCTTTGGGGGACCAAGATGGTGGTGTGATAAGCAACAGAGAAAGAGCCTGGCTGAGAGTCACCGTCCAGACGCTGGAACACCGCAATGTGAGGGTCAAGGAGGAGAGAGGTGGGTCCCCTGGGGGCGGGAAGGATCTGAAGCACGAACTGAAGCCCATGGGGAGAGTGAAGGGAGAAACTCCAGCGGAGAAGGAGGAGGTAGTCATCGGCGCCTTCTCCCTGAGACGGGACTCACCGTGTGAGAGGAGCTGTTCGGAACTGGGGACACACAGTGATGGTTGGTGACCCTGAGGCCTCCATGGAGGGGAGCATCAGATGCAAAGCACTGCACTGGTTGGTGGTGAGTGATGAGGGCTCAGTCCTCCTGCTTGAGAGAGTGAGTGGCCAGGAGCCCTCTAGGAGAGGGGCCAACTGAGCTCACAACTCAGGACTGCGGCTCCATCTAGCAGCTCCCGGCTGCCTCAGGCCTGCAGAGGCTGCCCTGACGGTGGCCATCCCAGTGAGCCTGACCTCGGCCAGAAAGTGCAGCCCTGCTGAGATTATTCACTGCTCTGCCAAAAAGCTGCTGCTGGCTTGCTGGGAAAGATGGGCACGGATCAGGACACCGTCTCCACAGGCTGAGCGCCAGTGAGAGCAGAGACAGACTGGGCAGTGGACTCTTTCTCTCTCTCTCTTTCTTTCTCTCTTGCTCTCTCTCGTTTTTTGTTACTGTGGTGTTGGGTTTGTTTTTGCTTTTTCCTTTTTGTTTTCATTTTTTTCCTCCATTGTTTGATCTTGTTTTTCATGAGGGTGAACATGGTTTCTAGCTTCTTTGTGGCTGTGGGTCTATTCTGTTCCTTTTATCCCGTCCATCATCTCTTTCCCTCCAGCCCTCTGCACCAGTTTCCCAAAGTTAGCATGATTCCCCTTTGTCCCCCAACCTTGCTTCTAATCTCTTTCTTTGCTTCCACTTTTCTATTTCCTCCTTAACCCATTTTAAATGTAAACCTTGAGGGAAAAATTGACATATTAAAGACTCGTATGCTGCATATAATTTTTTGGTTTGTTTTGGATTTTGTTACATAACCACAAATCTAGTTCGTATGGTTAAAATTGGCAAATTAAGGATTAGCTCAGTTTGCGATTTTCTAGGCTGTGTTTGATGCTATTGGTACCACTATAGCCAAAATTGACATAATTGTTCTGAGCAGCTATTGGTCCTGGTATTCCATGACTGAGATTGACTAAGGGTCACAGAAAATATGCTGGCATGGTGCCAAAGAACCAGGGACTAGGCCAAATAAGCAACAACTTCTCATCTTCAGCACATTAAAGAGGTAAGATCTTGCAACAGACTCAAAACCCAAACACCTCAGAGAAATAATCATCACCTAAGGGTCCTAAATACTAGCAATAAAGCAATCCACCATAGGCAATATACAAGCATCACCCAGCAAATAAACTAAAAAAAGAAAAGAAAATGAGAAGACACTTAAACAAGATGCAACCCCTGATATCCAGTTCACCAAAGACAAACCCAGGGAGCACTGAGGTGGGACAGTCCAAAGGCCACCTACCAGGCCTCTCTGAAGTGGTAACAACAAAGCAATTGAATGAGGCTC
>RJWM01028043.1:0-26104 GCA_004363535.1 Dasyprocta punctata | reverse complement strand
GGTTTTCTGCATATAATTTGCTAGAATTTTTCCTAGATAAATAATATTTTTGATGCTGTAAAAAGTATTTGAAACTTTTGTTTTCTGGTTGTAAAATTTAAAAGCATTTAACTCTCTCTTCTCCTCAGGCGTCTGTATGCATGGATGCCAAGACAGGGATGGTGGAGAGGGAAACTGCAGTATCAGACAGGACTGTGGCCATATCTGCTCCCTGACACTCAGTAGTAAGTCCTAATTTCTCCACCCTGGCCCATCTGGAACGCAGCAAGTACTATCTGGAGTTCCACAACTGCGTGACGACCCAGAAATGTGACAGACAGAAACCAGAGTGCCTGAGGTTTCTCTCAGTTCTTGCCTTCTTACCTATGAAAACTACGCCTCCAATCATTTTCTTTTTACTTTTTTCTTTCTTTCTTTCTCTTTTATTTTTTTGTACCTAAATTTCTCAGTTTCAGTTTTTGTATTAGCTCATTATTAGTCATAGCAAATAACGGGTTTCCATTCATCATATTCATACACGCGTATAACATACTTTGATCATTCCCTCCCACCACATCCCCTTTGTCACACCCCTACCCAGATCCCTTTCCTCCTCGTTAGTAGTTTCCTTTCTATTTTCATGTTGCTTCCTTTTTTCTTTTCTTAGATTGCACATTTAAGGAAAGCATACTGTATTTGCCTATCTGAGTCCAACTTGTCTTCCTTAAAATGAAAATCTCTGGTCCTGTCTATTTTCCTGTAAATGACATGATTTTGTTCTTTATGGTCGAATAATACTCCATTATGTACACACCACATTTTCTTTATTCATCAGTTGACACCATTTAGGTTGTTTCCATAACTTAACTATTGTGAACTGCATTGCAGTAAACATGGATACGCAGGTACCTCTGTAATAGGCTGACTTTAATTCTTTTGGATAATATGTATTGAGGTATGGTATAGCTGGATCAAATGGTAGCTCTATTTCTAGTTTTTAAAAGGACACTCCATGCTTTTATCTCAACATTTTCAGGTTCATATTTGAGTTATCCCGGAAAATATATTTCATATTTTTCAGGGAATATGTAATCATTATAGGAAAGCCAGAAATATAGAAAAAAGATACGTTAAAATTTGCCCACAGTCTCATTACTAGGAGCTAAATGTATATATTTGTCCATATATTTGATCCAGAATATACGTGCAAAATAATCAAGGTATCACAGTCTACATAATTTTGAACCCTTCCCTACCTCAAAATATACACTAAGCAACTTTCCCTAACTATGGATGTATTTCCATAATGACTCCCACCCCAAAGGCTTCACGTCATTCTCATCAGTGGCTATACCACATTTTACTAATTCTTGACCAGCGGAAATTCAGGCTTCTCTAAATATTTAGCTATCAAAAGATTCTCGCAGAACAAAATCTTTCTATGTACCCTTGATTGTTTCCTTGGGAATATTCTTTGAAATGTTGCTGACTCAAAGAGCATGAATGCTTTTGAAATCCAAAGATAAAGCGCCAAAATACTTCTATGAGGATGTATTTGCTATGTCAAAAAGTTTGACCAACTGAGCCCGTGTGGTGGTGCACAACTGTAATCCCAGCACACTGGAGCCTGAGAGTTGAAGTCCAGCCTGGGTTATACAGTGACCTTTTAATGCTGTGAATAGTCACATCAATAAGGAAACAGAGGAAAGAGTCAAATGCTTTTTTCTTTTTCTCACCTTGTCATAATTTCTCTCTATTCTCTTCCTTAAGTCACTTGGATGATGGTGTGAATTTTGACATCAGAACATCGTTTTGTAAAAAGGAAAAACCTTAAACTAATTAAATTCATAATTTACTTCAGTTTATTAAAAAAAGGACAAAACGAAGCAAAAAAAAAAAATCACAAATCAAGCAATCCGCTAAATCAAACCAGTTTCAGAAAATTCCAACCGGAATGATCTGACAGCATTTACAGAAAGCAGAAGTCCAATGTAGAAACAACTCAATTGGTTACAGCTTAATCAGTTAATTGGTTCCAGAGCCTACTACAATTAACTACTCAGCTACTGCAGTGAAACTTCGTATTGGTTTGGACCTTTAGGTTTAGTGCAGAAGCTTCCCCAAAATTTTATTTAATATTATCTAACAGTGTCCCCGAGTTTGCACTAAATTGAGGTCATCGTCCCTCTCCAGAGGCAGCAGACGCTGGCGTTCGCGCCGCGCCACAGACCCGAGTAGCAGCTGTCTTGTTCCGCCATCTGCTGGCGATTACTGTTCAGTGCACGACTTTCCCACTCCCCGGCAGTACTGGCCAAAGCAATGAGACGGAAATAGATATCCGTAGATCTCACACCTTTACATGTCATCTTCGCAACACCTTTTCAAAACAAATGTTTTCCTTATTTCAATTTCATGGAAAATGGGCCTCATAGAAATGATGTTCTTGTCCTAGGTCAGGCAGTTAATAAAGGGCAAAGGTGGTTTCTATCTCTAAAACCAAAACTCTTTCCAGCAACCCACACTGCCTCCCCAGCAGAAGTACTGTAATTATGAGAAGTCACTGTCTAACTAGAGGGAATAAAGCACACAGCGTCTTTGCACAGAGTGGCCAAAATGTGTGTCCTGATGTCACAGGTGCTGGTCATATTCTGACTTGCAGCCAAGTTTTACACTCAAGATCATTTATTTCTGCTCACATTAGCCTTTTCCTGCTCTTTGCAAAGCCCTATAAGCGCCCCAAGTACTTTCCAGTGGGACTTCCCATCGCGGGTTGACAGGCTTCCTCCTCCCTAAGGAGGATGCCACACCCCACCCATGAGGGGTTCTGGCTGGGGGCAGCTATTCCTGGTATTGCTGTCATTGTCCTGGTTTGTGGCTGAACATGGCCACTACTGTAGCTCAACAGACTTCCCAGATAGCAGAAGGTTTCTTTTTAAATCTCCTTTGCAAATCAGACTTAGCACAGATCCTCTACCCACTATTTCCTAGCTAAGTGCTTTCATGCAAGTTGCTTCTGCTCCCAGCCTCAGTTTCTGTAAATTGAGGTTGAGAATACCTACCTCATGGAGTCTTGTGACAAACAAATGAGATTATGGGTGTAAATCACCCATCTAGAAAGGGCACAATAACAAGTACTTCTTAAATGACAAGAAAAAACATGGGATTATGGAAGCCAGATTTGCCTCGTCCCTGAAGACCGCCTTCAAGAAAGAATATCACCGTCACATGGGGGTGAGAATCCATGATGTTCAAAATCCCACAAATCTCACATTGAATCAAGCAGCCTGTAGCCCTCTCCTTTTCTTACTTTGTCATCCATGTTGGAGACCTGCTATGTTTTGGATGTGATTTATCTCCCAAATGTTCATGTCTCAGACTTGGTTCCCAGTGTGGCAGTGTTGAAATAGTGGAACCTGGAAGGTGGTTAGGTCCTGGTCGTTCCATCCTCAGGGTGGAACAACACTGATCTTATGCAGTGAGATGTATCTTGCAGGAGTGCGTTTGTTCCCTCTAAAATGGTTGCTATAAAAAGTTCCCTCCTGGTCTCTTGTTTCCTATCTCACCATGTGATCTCTCCTTTTCAGATGCTTTCCTACTGCGATGCCACCCACTGTGTTGTGATATAGCCAGAAGGCCCTCACCAGAGGCTGAGCCAATGGGGCTGCCCAATTTTGGACCTTCAGCCTCCAAAGCTGTAAGCTTAATACACTTCTTTTTAAAATAAATTACTCAGCCTCAGGTATTGCATTATAGCAACAGAACACAGGCTAATACAGGCTTGCTGATAAGCCTGTATGAAAACTCATGGCCCATAACCCTGAACACCTTTAAGTGTTTTAATTCATATTTTCAAACTACATCATGAGAACCTTTTATAATACAAAAAAAAGTTAGACAATCCACATGATTCAGTATCCCATTTACTCAGTGATGCTATTAAACTGCTGTTTACTTTTGCTTTGTTTTGTTTGGTACCGGGGATCAAACTCACGATCTTGCATTTGCCAGTCAGGCACTTATGCCACTGAGCTAAATCCTTGGCTAAACTGCTGTTTTTTATTGGACACATTTCCACATGTATTTAAGAAATAGCAGCATGTACTGCATTCCGCAATATATAGTATATCTAAGGACTTAACTACTTTATAAAATTAACTGCTATCTCTGGAATGCACACAATCACTGTAAGAAGAAACATCAAGTTCTAAGATCTTACTATTTGTGAGGCATGTTCCAAGGTTATCACTTTTAAATCTCAGAGTTGCCCTGCAGAGTACTTGATAATATCACTATTTTATAGGTGAAGAAACCAAGGCTTATGGCAGTTAAATGACTCACCCACAGCTGAATAGATAAGGAGTGGGAGAGCCCAGGTCTATTCATGAACCATAATGAAATAGCACAGTCTTTCCACTGTGACCTTCATTTACATAAGTTAACATACATCGTGTATTTGTATTCTCCCATATAATCTTTTTTTTAATTTTAAAAAAGCAAAACAGAAAAAAAGGTAGAAGTAATACAGAATTTCAAAAAAAAACCATTAAGAAATCAATACCAGTCAATATATTACATATTGCTATCTTAGAATTAGTCATTCAAGTTACAAAATCTAGGCATAAAAAAATCAGACAATCAAACAATGACAACACAAACTATTCTTTCTAATGAACTAACAGAATTAGTAGTACAGCTGTCTATCTTGCATACTTATACATACATACAGTTACATGTGTATATCTACAAACATATACTCTTTTCCTTTCTTCCATTTCTTCTTTCCCCTATCCCAACTGTTCTTTAATTTTGAGCACTTTCTTTCCCTTTCCTTATTGCAATATCTATTGTACATTTTGGATCTTATTACTCTTTCAGTTTTTTTAATTGTTATTTATTTTATACACTGGGGAGACAATATGATATTTACAAATGTGAGTCTGATTTATTTCACTTCTCAAGTTGCCTCCATTTACCTATAATAGCCTCAAGATTGTCTTTTTTATAGCTGAGTAATATTCCATTGTATAAAAATACCACAGCTTTTTCATCCATTCTGCAATTGATGGACATTTTGGTTGTTTCCAAGATTTAGCTATTACAAATTGTGCTGCTATAAACATGGGTGCACATATGTTGCTGTGACATGACACTTTCAATTTTTCTGGGAAAATACCCAGAAGGGGAATAGCTGGATTGAAAGGGATTTTCGATCCTAGTTTTTTGAGGAATTTCCATAGTGGCCACACCAGTCTACACTCCCACCAACAGTGGAGAATACACTTTTTCCCCACAGCCCCGCCAACATTTGTTATCAGTGGATTTCTTGGTAGCAGCCATTGTCTCTGAAGTGAGATGGAATCTCAGTGTTGTTTTAATTTGCATTTCTCAAATGACCAGCAGTGTTGAGCACTTCATGTATTTATTTGCCATTTGTATTTCTTCATCTGAGAAGTGTGTGTTCATCTCAGATGCCCATTTTTGGATTGGGTCTTTGAATTTGGGGGGCCTGATGTTTTTCAATTCTTTATATGTTCTGGATATAAGTCCTTTGTCTGAGGGGCAGTTGGCTAGAATTCTTTCCCATTCTGTGGGCTTTCTTTTCACTTTATTGGTGATTTCTTTTGAAGTGCAAAAGCTTTTTAATAAAATGAGATCCCAGTTATTGATTCTTTGAAGTACTTCCTATGCAGTTTGCTTTTTGTTCATGAACTCTTTGCCTACCCCTATGTCTTCAAGATTTTTACCTACCTTGTCTTCCAGTAAATTTAGTGTTTCTCTTCTAATATTTCTCCCATATAGTCCATTGTTCATAACATGTTTTTACCATCTAACATTTGACATAGAGATATATCTATGTCAAAATAAATATATCACATTCCTTTTTGAATTATATGTTTCCTAATAAGTGAATTGATTAAGATTTTTGTAAGCAAATCCATTTGGTGGCCATTTCATTTGCTTGGTATTTTTTGTTATTATGTCAATTGCTCCAATCAATATAACTGTATATTAATACTTTTATACACTGTGAAGATGCTTCCTATAGAATAAATTCCTAGGAATCAAATTGCAAAGTTGGAGTTTATGAATATTTGTTTTCATAAATATTACCAAATAAACCAGCAAATGTTTAGATCACAAATGATTTTCAATCATTGTATCTAACACATAAACACTTTTTTTTAGGTTTTATTTTAATAAACACTTATTTACCAGGCACTTTACAAATGCTTCACAAAATTAACTTTTTCCATCTTTACTAAAGCCCTGGGATATGTATTATTATTATGATCCCTTATTTGAAAAATGAGAGCATTAAGAAGTGAAGTAACTTACCCAGAGACACACACGTAGGAATAGGCACGGTTGCTTCCACATCAAGCAGTCTCGCTCCTCCATCCACGTTTTACAGGCTATGCTACACCTCTAGGTTCCTTTGAGTCATTGCTTCCAAAATTACCTTAATCCTCCTGAATAAAAATTGCTTTTGGGAGAGTCAAATAGATATTTCAACAGAAAACTTATTTCATTACCTATGAAGCTTGTAAAGTTACAGGTAATATTTTTTCATGATGCCCACAGAAAATTTATTAAGAATATTATATATACGACATATATAAATACAATCCTTAAGGAAAGGCTCCAATCATTGTTCCCCAGAGGCACCTGTCTCAGTCTTACAAATTCCCTTGTTCCAGTGAGACATATGTATTTTGTGCTGTAACATGGGAAATATCTACTTTTTACACTTCTGAGCATTATTAACATTGACCAAAGGAATACTGAAATGAAATTCATATTTTATCTAGATTAAATACCCTACAATATGGAGACACTTCTAATAAGACACATTCATTGGATGTAGTGAAATTGGACATACTGCATAGAATTTGATGTAATGAATTCTGTTTAAACATCCTGGGAGCCAGTTATGCTGGAGCACACCCATTATCCCAGTACTGTGGAGGCTGAAATAGGAGGAGAGTTCAAAGTCAACCTGGGCAACTTAGTGAGACCTTGTCTCAAGATAAAAAATAAAAAGGGCTGGGGATAAAGCTCAGCACTTCCTGGGTTCAATCCCTCACACCACAAAAACAAAACATTATGGGAATATCACAACCTCAAAATGACAAGTAATTCTCAGATGGAAACTGAGTTCCTCTCTACTCGTTAGGCACGTGGTACACCAGTGCACACCAGATGGGGTTGCGGCCACATCTGTGGCTTGTGCCTTATGGAGATTAATTTTTACTTCCTCCATTTGAGCTTGTCCCAGGGTTTGGCCAACACTAGCCTTTCAACATCGAGAGGTTACTAGAAATGCATCAGAAACCCAGCTAAGCCCCTGCAGCTTCCCCTTAGCTTCCTTAAAGGAGAGATTTGTTCCAGAACATTTACTCCAACATTTTCAAATATGAAAAACCTAGAGGGGGCTGTTACCTTCAATTTCTCAGAGAATATTTATTTACTTATATTCATTATAGAAAAAGCCAGAAACTTCAGAAAAATGAGAAAAAATTTGACCCATTATGCCACCATCCGAAGAAAGTTGTCCTTAGTTTGTTGGTTCATATGTTTTCTTATATTCTTTTCTGTTGATGTGTACACAAAGTAATCACATTCTGTATGAATTTTGAAAATTTCCTGTTTATATCAATATTGTAGATAGAGTGGTTTTCTAAAACCTGAAACATGTTGACAACACTATTTCTAAATAATGTACTATAAACAAATGCACACGTGAGCACACATGTACACACTCTTACATTCAACACATCTTACTTCCTAATCCTTCACTATCGAATATTTAGGTTTTTCTAACTTTTTCTTATTACATACACCAGGAGTCAGTGAACTTTTTCCATAAAGGGTCAAAGGTAAATATTTTTTAACTAAGAAAGCCATAGGGCTTTTCTTGCCACTATTCAACAAATGATGCTGCAGAGAAAGAAGCCATTGACAATTTAAAATGAATACATGTGGCTGTGCTCCAGCAAATGACTTCCACTTCCTTATTAATCAGAGGGCTTTCCCCTTCTATGGGATGAAAGCTCACATCATACCCTGCATCCTGTCTGTGCTGTGACTCAGCTAAGTCTCGTGCTTCTGAAGTTTCGAAAACCCCTGCTCTCTCGCTATAATCTATTGCCCAATTCAACAAAGCTTACTATGAAATTTCCTGCTAACCTCCAGTCCCTTTTTCTGGCTATTGCAACTCCCCATGAAACCAGGGCTATCAGTGATCATGAGCTGGGGAGCCACTGGGCAACTAGAAACTAGGAAGGATCGGAGACAAAACATACCTTGAGTTGCCATCTCAGAATAATATTATCTTCATTATATCAGGTACCTTGTGAATGTGTTCACTCAAGTGGGCCCATTTTGCCTGCCATGTGGTGTAGAAATCACTGAATGATGAGTTTGTTCATAAGGCGAGAGTTTATTCATAAGGTGTGGAGATGGAAGAGCAAATGTCAAATCTGCCTCACAACTCTCAAATCCACCTGCCCCCATGAATAGGTTTTGGTAATACTTATGGGTTGAGGTGTGGGGTAAGATAATCAGAGGTTAAGACACAATCAAACTTCATCAGTGGGTCACTGCTATCATTGTGACCCTTGGGTCAGCGGTGTATATAGATAATATGTACCTCTAAAATTAATGACTTTTTAATGTCAGGGAAAAACAAGCAGGTAAAAGCAGGTGAGAGATTTATTCAGGACCTAAGAATGGGTGAAGCAGGTCAAGTCCATAGGGTCTATTCAGGTTTTCTCCCAGTTTTAAATGCAAACTATAAACTGTAAAGTTCTACACAGACTGGGAACTTAATTTTTTCCAGTAGTCTGCATTTTATAAACAATATAACTCATCAGAATAGTAAAGAGTAGTGTCTGTCTTTTATAAAGGGAGCTATTCTTTCCTTGCCTTAGCTCCTTTCTGGTTCCGACACCTGACACCTGCCCTTTTGTCTGCCTTCTGTGTCAGGTGTCTGCAGTCCAGGCAGGAGGGCCCAGGGCTGGGAAGACAGTGTGTTTGGAACGGTTGCAGCCATTTCCACTGCCCAATGCGTAACACAGTTAAGGCCAGGAGCCCTGTTTGATTCCTCCAGCCAGGTGTCACCAGGGGACTTATGCCCTGCCTGGACTTTCCAAAACTGCTGCTGATCGGAAGTGGGACATAACCTCAGTCTTCCTGAGGCCTCTTCCTCTACCTCTGCCCTTCCAGAGCAGTAACAGGTGACAGGGCTGTGTGCCCAGCATTTTATTAATAAGAACCCCTATGAAAGTATTTCCATCATTTCCTTTTCCTCTACACAAGTAAATCTCATTATATATATATAAAAAAATAAATCACTGATGAACAAAAACCAAAAAGGACAATTATCATCATACCAAAAGTTTGACAGCATTGTATATCATCATATATTTTTAACCAAAAAAGTCACTCTGTAAGCTACAAAACCTTGTCACTTAAGTTTTGTCATAAACCTTATTCACTGTCAATTCTTCTTTAGTACATTATAACACGTAGAATATACCACATCCTCTTAATAAGTCACCTTCTAGTGGCTATTCTGGGTGAGGTTTTCTTGTTTTATTTTGTTTTCATATCCTAATCAGAGTCTCCATGGTGATTCTTCTTGATAAATTTTGCATACCTCCTTTTTATCCCCAGATGAGGAAACTAAGGTTCTTTGGGTTGAAATGGCTTATGACCTGTTCATGACTGCAGCTCACCAGTGTGTGGTGTAGGATGCTACTTAACGTCAGGTTTCTCATCTGCAAAGTGCTGAAGACTAGATGAACCAGCAGAGACAACTGTGTGGCCCTGACCTTGGCACATGATTTTTTTAAATTAATGATAAAGGAGTAAAGTAACAGGAAACTAATAAATAGCAACATCAAATGGGATGAAGACTTTATTTCAAAATGTTGCTCTGACACTTGGGAAACATATTTAGAAATCTTTTTGACCCTCAGTTTCCTCATCAGTAAAAAAATGAAAATGATATCTCTGTCACTGTGTTGTTAAATTAAATGACATTTCTGAGTGCACATACTGCAAACATCTGGTGGAGCACCAGCACTCGGCAAACCAGTGACTGACATCGGACAGTTCACTGTGCTGCTGACACCATGGGACCTGGGATGTGCAAAAAGAGTCTTAGGTCCTTTCCTCTCACCTCTCTCTCTCCCCTAAGTGGAATTAATTAAATTCATCCTACTTAGAAAAAGGAAATGAACTCCAAATTAGAAAGGAGCAGATCAGAGTATGTGCGATATAGTTCCACCTCTACTACCAAATTACTTTAATTGTGCACTGAACTCCACATTTCAAAGAAGGAAACTACCCTGGAGAAGAAACAGATCCTTCCAGAAGCCAGCATTGAATATTTGCCTTTTGACTCACATTTCCTCTCCTCCCTCCAACGTCAGAAAAGCTCTGGAACTTACACAGGAAATGAGTTCATTCACTGGGATATCTTGCCAGTCCAGAGATTAAGTGTATGCAGGGTTAACGAGTGTCAGGCCATAACCTGAACACAGGGAACCTGGGCTTAAACACTTCTTCCCAAATACCTAGGAGCCTCAGACCAGAACCCCAGTCCAAAACCTCACAGCCAGGCCCACTAGAGGAGAGTTTGAGCCTACATTGCTTGGTTTCTCAGAGTTGTAAGAACCAGTCTCACTGCTGATGAACAAAATTAAAGCTGTTTGCACCTTCTGAAAGTTGCTGGGATTGGACACAGCTTCCCTCTCTCACTTTTTCCTACTAGACCCAAAATAGGGTGGTCATACTCTCAGTACCCTAAGAAACTTTGGTTGCACATCCTCTACAATTTGGCTCACTCTTTCAGTATGCTATGCCCTCATTTCTCTAATAATCTTTCTGCTCTATTCTTTGGACAGCCAGATCACAGGAACATTTGGAAAATCCCTTAACAAGCTGTATTGTAATTCCCTGTTACTCTCAGCCACAGCCTCAGATCAAACTTTTGCTACCACCAGGGTGATTTTCTTTCTTGCTGCACATAGTTTCTTCATCTGTAAACTGGTAATACAGTCTTGATCCTTGTATTTAACTCTCAAGCAGAGGTCGCAAACTCAACCAAGTCACTTAAACAAGAGTGACATTCCTGAGCCAGAAGGGCACTGGTCACAAATGCCATGCCTCTCAAGCACTCTTGGAAGCATCCCAAGTCACTATCAAGGAAGAGACATTAGGCTGTGTTTCTGCCCTGTCAAAATGACTTAGGAACCTAATCTTGATCCTGGGATTTTAATGGTTTCTTTATGTGGCTTCATTCTACAGCTTCAACGAAATAAGGAAGCTCTTACTCAAAATGGCCTTTGGTCAGTTAATCCTCTTAGAGATGTATAACTAGTATGTGAAAAAAATGTCCAAATCACTAATCACGAAGATGCAAATGAAAACCACAGTGAGCTATTATTTCACCCCAGTTAGAATAACTATTAGCCAAAAGGCAAAAAATAACAAAGACTGGTGAGGGTATAGAGAAAGGAGAACTTTCACGGGGGAATTCTTGATGGAAATGTAAATTACTACAGTTATTATGGAAAACAGAATGCAAGTTCCTCAAAATACTAAAAATAGAACTACCAAAAAAAGAGAGAGAAAGCCAGGCATGGTGGTGCATGCCTTTAATCCCAGCACTCAGGAGGCTGAGGCAGGAAGATTGTTGTGAGTTCAAGACCAACCTGGGCTACAAAGTGAGTTCAAGGCCAACCTGAACTGCATAATGAGACCCTCTCTCAAAAAAATAGGGCCAGTGATTTAGCTCAGTGGCGTAAGCGCCTGCCTAGCAGGCGCAAGGTTGTGAGTTCGATCCCCGGTACCGAGAGAGTGAGAGAGAGAGAGAGAGAGAGAGAGAGAGAGAGAGAGAGAGAAAGAGAGAGAGAGAGAGATACCATATGATCCATCAACCCCACTATGGTTGTATACCCAAAAGAAAGGAAATCATTATATCAAAGAGATACCTGTACTTCCAGGTTTATTGCAGCACTATTCACAGTAGCCAAGATATGGAATCAGCCAATACACATACACACCCTAGCTGTATTTCAGCAACAGATGGGGATACAGCTGTCCACCAGCTCAAGACTAACATTAGCGCCCCAAGTCCTGCTTTCTACCTCCCTAACTGACTGAAGGTTTACTCTGGATTCTGAGAAGAAAGAAAGAGAACATAGCTAGCTCTAACCTCTATGAAAATTAGAAAATATATCATTCTTTCAGGTCTAGAGGACCATAAAGATACAGATTAATAATGCCTCACTTTGAAAAAGCTAGAAATATTAACTAAAAACAAAAGTCTAATGTCATTAAGATGAATTATTTCTGAGCAGAGATTAAAAGAACATGGTTGTAAGGAAATTACTCTATATCTCACATCCACACATGTGTGAAACCACCATAATCATTGGTGTTATACTTTCATTCAAGAATGACCCCCAAAACTCTCATGTCTTCAGAAAGCTATCATGGGAATGCTGTAACTGACTTGCAGTTAGGAAGTGGGGCCTGGTTAGAAGATGCAAGACCCAGTGTGCCCTGGAAGGGTATATTTTCCTCACCAACTCTTCTCTTTAAACTCTGTTTCATAGCAGCCATGACCTGAGCATTTTTATGCCACTTCACACCCCTCCACCATGCTCTTCTGCATTCAGATCTGGTGACCATGGACAGAAACAGCTGAAACTGTGAGCCAAAATGAACCTCACCTCCTTTAAATTGCAGGTGTTGGGTACAATCTTGGCAAGAAGAAAGTGACTAAGAGAATACATAGGCCCACTCATTTATTCCACCAGTATTTAACCACAGATGGTGCTATTTTAACACAGAACCTTCATGTCCCTTACTTTCTTAATTGAAAGGCTAGGATCAATTGCTACCATTGTAAATTAGGTGTTTGCAAGGAAACTAGGCAGGAAACTGGGCAGGGTCAGAGGAATTTGAATTGTACATGCCATTCAAGGAATGGCTTTCAAGCAAAGTTTTACATTATCTAGGCCCATGGCTAAGCATAGAACATGTAAGGGGATCCCATTGGTGAAGGGGGTCCTTCCCAGCACAAAGTAGAGAATCGTCATCTACCAGATCTATTTCACTTGATTTGCAAATTTAATATCCAACCTGCATTTTTCAAGCTCCCAGCTTGATCGGGTAGGCTGTTTGGAGGGATCATGTTCAGAAGAAATCCTCCAACATCAGAATACATAAGAATCACCTGGGAGATTTGTGAAAATCTAGATTGCTGAGTCCCAGATCTGGGTTCTCTATTTCTGTTTCTCGAGTGGAGCCCAAGTATCTGCAATTCTCCTAAATGATGCTGATGCTATTGGTTCATGGGGGCCAGTGTGAATAACACTGGGTCTAGGATTGAGGTCTCTTTCTGGCAGTGAGCACTGGTGAGTTGAGAAGAACTCACTATTAATTGACACCTGAAGGCAAATAAAAGTTGTGAGAGGCTGGCTTTATTTGTAATCTAGGATTTAATTATTTAGTACCGAGGGACAAAAGAAAGGGAGTTAGTGGTAATGTTACCTCCTCTTCTCTCAGGACGGTGAAACTGCTTGTCAGTGGTATGTTTTCTCATGGATGAAATAATACTGTGTACCCTCAAAAAGGGGAGATGCTAAAAGTCTTCCAGGAGGAGGTACTGGGCCCCCTTTCTCAACACCAAATCCTGCTCACTTCTATAGATCAGATTGGGTTCTGGAAAGATTGCTGGTTTTTCAGCTGAACAAAGACTTGGAAGCTGTTCAAGATCCAATGCAGGATGTGTTGGACGCTACAATGAAATGTGCCCGAGAGATGGATCTTGTCCCTGGGAAAAAGTGCTGCAGCCCTGGGTATAGCCACCCCCACCAAATCCCTGTTTGAGACGTGTGTAGAACATAGGAAAGGGTGCTTATGGAAAGGATGAGTACTTGCTGGCCTTTGCAGCAAAGGGGCTCCACCCGCCCTCTTTTCATGGAGAAACCAGATTGACAGCAAAAAGCAGAATGTTTTGTAAAGTGTAACAATAACCTCTATGTTCCAGGGGATTTCCTTATCCTTTTGCATGGCTGACGAACCTTAGACTCCCTCTGTGATCATTCCCAAATGTCTTCTTTATTCCAGTGCCTGCAATGAAGCTTCAGCTTAGTTCTAGTACTTGGGGATTTATGAGTAACTGCTTCCAAGATTTTTTTTTTCTGAGTAAAACTATTTTTGTGGCATTTTCCAACCTGCTTTATTATTTCTATGTAAGATCTCCATCCCACTTGTATTAATATCACAACTCTAGCAAGAATGTAGCCTCCAACCCATAACCCTTACCTATTTTTCATTGTTCATTTACCTGCTTTTTTTCTCTTTTTTTCTGTAAAAAAGGGAAAACTTGGGGTTTGTGGGTGGGTGTCTTGTTTTATTTTGTTTTGTACTGAGATTGGATTCAGGTCTTTTGCATTGAGATACATCCTAGCCCTTTTTAAAATATTTTATTTTGAGACAAATTCTGGCTAAGTCACTAAGTTGTCCAGGTTGAGCTTCAACTTGTGACCCTCTTGCCTCAGCCTGCCAGAGTGCTGGGATTACAGGACTGTGAAAAACTCTAGATGAATAAAATTTAACATAGTTTCAGTGAGCCGGGGATAATTTACAAATCCTGTAGCCCTCAGAACCAGAAGCTTGAGAGCTTCTCTGTGCAAATAAGGAGGGAGTATTTATAGACAGAACAGAGATGTGAGGCAAAGAAACCACTTGATTGGTTGTAGCTATATGTTTGCTTTTATCTGGTTTGCAGCCTAGGATTGGCTGGCACCCAGCTATTTGGTACAATCACACTTCGCAGTTAGGCTCACAGTTTGTGTATGTGCTAAGTTAAGTTGCAGTTCCTTACATAGGGACTCAAGGCACTCGATGCAGTCTCAAGTCAAATTTAATGTTCCTCAACCTTATACCTTATATATGATGTTTATAGTCATAACAGCACTGTGTAAAAAACTACCCCAAAACTCAGTGACTTAATAATCATTCTGATAAATCTGTACTCAGCTAAGGGATCACTTATTTAGGCTGGGCTCAACTAGACAGATCAACTGATCTTGGCTACATTCATTCATGCATCTGAGGTTGGCTGTTCAGTATGAGCTTCCCACAGTAGATGTGGTTCTGGCCAGTATATGTCATCCTTCTCCTGGAACCACAGGGCAAGCTAGGCTGTCAATACTTCCTATAAATCTCGCTACATCACCCTTGAATATTCCCTTTTCCACCCTCAAAGCTAACTATGTCACACTTCTTTTTCTTCAAATCTCCCTCTCATCTCCCTCTCACTGCAGCCTTCACCAGTCTCACTGAGCCATTTACTCTTTTTACCCTCGGTAATAATGGAAAAGACAATCTCTGTTGCAATTTAAGTCCAATTCCTCCTCTTATATTCTGAATAATACCCTTTCTCATCTAATCAAAGACTTAATTCTTCAGTTTTTACCCCCTATTGTATCATAAATGTCTCCCTTGCTACTGGATAATTCCAGTCATCATGCAACTGTACGTTGATTCCATTTTTCAACCCAGCAGCCATCCACTCTACAGCTGAAATTCCACTGACAGTTATCTGTCTGTCTGTACTTACTTCTCCACTTCTTCACCCCATTACCACCATCATCTCTCACAGACAGTATGCCACCCTCTGAGATCTTATTGGCTCCAACCCGCCTTGGCTAGCAAAGTAGCCAAGGACCCTATTGGGCCACTAGACTGGAAGATGATGCCCAAGGTAGCAACAACTAAATCATGGTTCTACTAAGGGTATTCACTGCTCCATAGAGGTTTGTAAAGGATAACCTTTTACTGCTTGGATCTTAAAACCTAACTGAAGATAAAGAACACATGCAGAAAAGGGAAATCTTTATCTGATCTACTACTAGTACTGGATATTTTCCCTACATTGTTTTCTTCTTACAAAAGCTTCATAAGTTGAGTATTATAAAAGTCTATCTTTTTAATTTTTTAAATTTTATTTTAAAGATAGTAAAATCCAACAAAACATAATAGAACAAATTCAATCAAAACAAAGCAGTAGAACTGGTACAGAACTTCAAAGCACGATACTAGGAAAACAATAACTACTATAGTATATCTTGTTATCTTCACAATAGTTGACCATTCCATCAGGTATAATAAAATCAAACCAAAAACAAAACAGAATAAAACCAATCAAAACAGAATAAGTAATAAAGCAAAAAAATTAATCAGAATAAAGCAAAGCAATGAGAACAATATTGGGCCTCAAAGACAAGATGAAGGGAATCCCCCATATTTGCTACATTGCATACTGTCATCTTCCCAAGAGTTGCTCAGACTGCTGGCCCCAGGCCTGCAAAATGAACCAAACAATACAAGCATTTAGTTGCTTTATGTACCTTACTTGCTATCAACTTAGCCGGTCCTCCAAACCAGCACGTTGCTTACGGTGGGGGGCGGGGGGAGCTTGAATCTCAGCCCATGTGCTGGCAGGTGCACAGGAGGCCACAGATCTTTCTCTTCCTGGAGTCTGCACTGCTCATGCCACTCACCAGGAGGGCAGGCTAGTTGTCTTCTGCTTGGGTCCTCCCTGACCCAACATGGCGGGTTCTCAGGAGGTATGGATCTTTCTCTTCAAAAGTCTATTTTTTTTATGAAGAAACATAGAGGGATTATTAAGATCAGACCCAGGGGATAGTGGCTCCAACACCTCCTTTTCCCAATACTATTCTACCTCTAAATATAAAAATCCAAGGCATGTGTTTGGCTGGGGTTTTGATTCCAGTCAACCACTTTAAAAGGAACTACATTCACCAGTCACCTGCAGCAGAAAACATTAGTTATATTGGGGCTTTAGGAGTCAATGCTGCAGTGCTTTCTAAAACCCAGTTAGTGACTCACTATAGGAGAGTGGCACACAGTCGCAGCAGGCATGCAGAGCCTTCTGTCAGCTCGTGAGCCAAATCGCACCAGCAGCCAAACATCAGATAACAGTTGTTTCTACACTAAAACCTCGCTATTCAGGTTTAATTGCAGTGTTGGCACTTTGTGATAAATAAGTGGGTTTTGGGTTGCAGTTTGGGTACTTGGTCTCTAAAAGTTTTGCCATCACTGCTGTTAGATGTTGGGGGACCAAAAATGTGAAAGGCTTGGGTCAATTAAATTGTCCCTCTTTGCGCCAAGATAATTAAGTGGTCCCTGTGGATTTTAGGTCCTCCTGAAATCTTGAGATACATAATGGGGATGTGTAGATTGTGTTGTGAGAATATCAGCATCTCACCTGACAGTCCCATGTAATGTCCCTGCAGTCTAAACCTACATGATATTTCCTGGGATAACAGCTGCTTCTGGACTGACATGTTTGTGTCTTTGCAATGGACAGTCACTGGTGGCTTATAAATCTATACTTGTCAGGCCAATCTCACTGTAAACCACCACCCTATCTTTTTCTTATTATTGAGATCCATTTTCTCAGTCAAATGTTAAAACCCCAGGGCTCATAAATATTCCCTCTCCCATGCTAACAAAAATGCATAATGATAGAACCCCAAAGTCCTTGGGCCTCATTACCCTATAAGTAATTTTAAGGTTTGAATAAATGTTCCCCCATGTATAAAGGCTGGTTACAAGCCTTTGACACTCTTGGGAGGTTATGGAAGCTTTAGGAGGTGGAGACTAGAGGAAGTTAAGTCACTGGGGACCTTGAGGAAAATGATAGGACCCCAGTCCCTTTCTCTCTCTCTCTGCCTCCCAGCTGCCATGAGGCGAAGAGTTCCTTCTGCCCCATACTCCAGCCATGGCTTACTACCTTAGCACAGACCCAAAAGCTTCAGAACCAACAGACTATGGGCCAATACCTTTGAAATCCTTACACAGAATACACTTTTCCTCCTCATAAGTGGTTTATCTCCAATATTTTGTCACAGTGATGGAAAACAGATTTATACAGGCAAGAATGAAGTTATATCTGAATTATATCTGAATTGGCACCACTTAAATGTACCAAGAGCATAAGATTCTTTAACAGCCACACTGTCACCGCTATCAAGGAAAAAATAATAGTGACTTCAAGATAGAATCCTAAAATTACTCAGTCTTCGGGAGTGTAGTGGAGGGTGAGAAATGGGAGGTGATGATGTTGGATAAAAGAAAAAGGTCAAGCTGATTTTTCAGAACAGATACAACTAATTACAATTCACATTACATTAATTAGCTGGCTTGACTCAGTGGAATTTTATTCCTCCCTGGTGTGAAATCCAAAATTCATACCTTGAATAGCAGGCAGCTTTTCTCCAAGTGGTAATTTGGAAACCAGTCTCTTTCCATCTTATTTTCTTCAACAACTTCAACATGCGGCATCCAAGACAATTTTCCTTTGTGATTCAGCTAGCAACAGGAAGAAGAGTATGGAAGAATGTGCATGAGCAGAAGGAAATTAGGGCCCTCACTTTGGAAGTAGGGTACATCACATCAGCTTATACTTCATTAGCTGGAACTCAGTCCCTTGACTGCAGCTAATTATAAGGAAAGCTGCAAAATGTGATGCACCATGTTGCTGGGAAGAAGAAATGAGTATGGTAAAGAGCCAGTTGGCCTCTGCCACTTACAGAGAGGATCACCTCCCTAACTGTGACTAAGTCCACAGAAACTAACTGGTTGTTTGCTTAGTGGCAAAGCATTCCTCAGAGCCATCCTTGTATGTTCTTCCAAACAGTTTTTGCAAAAGGAAAACTGAAATATAAAAGTTGGATCAACATTTGTGACAACCTGTAATAAAAGAAGGTTTAAGTCTTTTGTGTAAGTTGGCAAGAGGAAACAAAAAACCATTATATTCAAATATAGGTTCCCCACCCCCATCTGAACCAGTGTGAGGCTTATTTACCCTAGGGAATATACATGTTAGCCTTTCAGATTAGTTCAAGCAAGTGAGGAAATTCTAAATAGTTCTGTGGATATTGGAGGGAGAAGCAGAGAGCCATTCTAAAGTCGAACTCTGAATCCTGTAATATTAATATTTGGATCTAAAATTTAGTGGTTGGGAGTATGTAAAGAAAAAGTGTAACAGTGTTGTGTGGGAAACAGTTTAGGATTTGGAGCCAGAAAGAATTAGGTAATTAAGAATCTGTGTAAACCTGGGTGGGTGACCAACTCTTCGTGTGTGAAATAGATAACCCTGGGGAATGTTTTTAATAAAAGGGGTGGAAATGGGAGAGATATACATGTATGGGTTTCATAAATGTGGTGCATAGAAGTGCCCAATATATAGCAGTTTCCTTTCACTCCACTTCATTTCTCTGTGTGGCCTCCAGTCTTTAGTAGTCTTGATTATGAGGCAAAAAAGATATTTCCCTTGGCTTTAAAGCTTGTGTGAAAATATGTCATTCCTCAGTGTTTAAGAAGTGTCTATATATCCCAGGAAGTTCAAGTCTTTATCGGGGCTTGGGCTTCAAAATACCTGTGCCATGACTCAGATTGCACATTCTGGCCCAGTTCTATGGGATAGATAGTAAGAGTTCATCCTATTTCTGCCCATCTGCATTGTTTCCAGAGGGAACTTCATTCAGCAACACAGTGTTGGTGTTAAATAACTTGTGCTCATTCACACAGATCTCTACTAACTTGGAGTCAGGATCTGAGTTTAGGTAATCCAGCTCCTGAGCTCAGATTCTTACCTGCTATTCTATCTAGAACTGGTAAAGGGTGAAAGGATTTAGGTAGGAGGGCACACACTTGTCATTCTCATGAAGTCCAGATCTTACCCTACAGTCCCTGACACTAACCTCAGCCTTGGTCACATTCTCTAGTTTCACAGCATAGTGGGTAGGGGAGCTGGTATGTGGGATAGTTGGGTACATACTGGTCATTGCCAGTAACAACCTCTTCACCACACAGAAGTTCTCACTGGGAGAAGGAGCCTTGTAGGTGGTATATTGGGTGATACTATGTACCCCCAAGTCCTTATATACTTTTGATGGGGCTGAGTCTGATACTTGTAATCAGTTTGTTGTCTAGTGCTGGGATTGGTGATGTGAGTGCTGCACTTGCCCAGGGGTGGAGCTGAGATACAGTGTAAAGAAGGCAGGTCTTCCTCTTGCTCGCTTCCCCCCTCTCTTGCCAGCACACCTTACTGTTTTGGTGGCTGCCATGAATGGCAGCCCCGCCATGCCATGTTGCCTTGGAGCCAACTAAATATGGACTGAAACTCCCGAGAAACTGTAAGAAATAAACCTTTTCTTCCCTAATTTTGGGTGTCAGGTATTTTGTCTTGGCAACGAGTGAAAAGTAACTAAGACAGGTGGGGACGGTGCCTTCTATATAAATTGGTATGTTCTTTATCACCTTGTGCAGAAATTATGTAAAAATTCTGTGACTTTATTGCCCCTTCCCTAGCTAAGGACTCTTTAGGCTGACACCAACTACTCACTAAGCTTCTTGACCTCCATATAGGAATCATAAAGTAACATAAAGTCACTGAGCTGACAGCGATGCTAGCTTAAACCCTAGAGCTCCTTCATGGTTCAGTTTATAATATTCAGCAGAATAAAATATGTACAGGTCCTGGTTCCTTTTTATTTACTTATTTTGAAGTATTTCCTTATTAATCTGGTATACTTCTGCATGTGCTATCTGAAAGTGCCTTGCTCTAAGAAATATAAAGACATATATCCCTTCCAACTGAAATTCGTAATAGTGGTAGCTGCCAGTTTTGAGGATATGTGCTAAGAGTATGAATGTATGTAAATTTTTCTTTAGTTTGCTCAATAAGTTATGATGAAATGAGGCTCAGAAAAGAAAATTAATTTTCCCAAGGTCATAGAGCCAGTAAGTGGTGGAGTCAGATGCAAATAAATCTGCCACTCTCCAGATTCTGATACTGTCCACTGTGCTATACTTGCATCACTCTTATTTTCCAACTTTATGAACTGAGCACACAGCCAGAAATAAGGGCCACATGCTGTACCTCCACTCTCATAAAACCAAAATTATAGTTTTTGGTGGAGCACTCTATCTTTGATTTGAATGACTGCCAGAATCTATTCTTTAGCTCAAAGGGATTCTCTGCTGATGACATCCTGATCATTAAAACCATACAAACCATTTTGTGCTCTCAAAAACTCATGTATCTATGATCAGAAATCAAAACTATTTTCTAAGAATTTGGACCTACCCTGACAGTAATGTGTGCTGTATAACAGCACTGTCTTTGAGGTTTGATCTTGGTTCTACCATTTAACTATTCTGTCATGCTATTAAACCTCTCTGTGTCTTAGTTTTACAACTGTAAAGATGATGATAATGCTTGTTTTGAAAGCCATGTGTAATTTCCTAAGTACAATGGCTTTTCAAGTACCAGCCCCCAGCCCTAACACACAAAGGACCCTCAGTGGGTTTGTTTATACTATCAGTTGGAGAGATACCTGACTCAGACTAGGCCAATAAAATTCTCTGTCTCACCATGCTGCTCAGCCTAACCTACTGCTTGAGAACAGAGGAAGATGGCTAGCAAAGAGTGAAATGAAGTAGATGTAAAAGTGAAGCAGAGATGACCCCCTTGCATTGTCACAGTAAATTCTTCCTTTTGGTCATCGAAGTTCTGACAAACTACCTACTGCCTTGCTAGGCATATTAAACATGCAAGTGTCTGTGAAGAGCTAGAATGATGTGAGTGCTCAGTAAATCACATTTGTGAATTTTATTCCCTTAGCTCACATTTGGGGTGGACTGCTTTTCAGGCCCAAGTCTTGTTGAGCTTCTTAGTTTACATAAGGGGAAAACAAATTTTTGTGAGGCTAGGGACCAGCAACATTTAGATATCTATTTAAATTGTCAATACAAGGCACACCACAAGTTAAAACCATAAGGATAATCCTGTACCAACAACAGGGAAAACCTCTGAGGATTGCAGATTCTTTCTTGGGACAGTGAAAAGCCCAGTCATTTGGATGAACGCCAATGGGATTACCCTTGGCAGGTTCGGAGGAACCAGGTGACACTTGGTTTCCGCTTGAAGCTTCTGTGTATGAACAAAACATCGTCTTTGTCTCTTGTACCAACATGGTTTCTGGGGAATACTTATTTGTTTACCTCCATCTCCCTCCTCTAGAGTAGAAACTCTTTAAGAGAAGGTGACACCTGCCTTGTTCTCATCGCACATTCAGTATTTAGCACAGGTTATAGGACAACATGGAAGATTAATAAATATTTTTTGAAAAACATGCGGCTCCTTACTCACTAATATTTGTATGGTGGGATTCAAGAGGAAGTTTACCCAGCCCCGATACCACGCCCTTCCTGCTATTTGAGGCTATTTGGACCTCCCATTCTGGCACTTTAACATGTTTCTGCCAGCTTGAACCACTTCACGTGGCGTGGCACAGTCATGCGTGTGCAGCCCCATTGTGAACGTATTAAAGATCCAGTATGCATCCTTTGCAGTCCCATCTTCAACCTTTTGCTCTAAAATTCCCTCCAACTCTCCTATTCTCCTCTCTGCTGCCACCATTTAGTCAAAAGCCCCACTCATATCTCTCACATCCCTTCCCTTATGTATTCATTTAATAACTACTGAGGATACTAAATACCCATCACTGAGCCCTAAACGCAAAAGAGAAATACAACCTAATCCTAAGCATCAAGATACTCAAGGAACTCACAGGAGAAAAACGTCAAGTGTTACTGTAATAAGTAAGAACAATATAGTGTGATGAAAAGCATAACAAGATGAGTACTGAAAGAAAGTTACCCCCTCAAGGGTTGAGGTTGAGGAAAGTTTCAGAGGTATGTTACTTACCTTTTCATTGCAGTGACAAAATATCTGCTCAGACCATAGTCAGTTATCTGCATTGTTTCAGGCCTGTGGCCATGCAGAAACATCTTGGCAGAAGGGTGTGGTAGAGGAAAGCTGCTTACCTCATGGTAGCCAGGAAGAGGAGAAGAAAAAAGGAGAAGGAGAGGGAGAGGGAGAGTGGGAGGAAGAGGAGGAGGAGGAGATGGAGATGGAGAAGGAGAAGGAGAAAAGAAAGAGGCAGAAGAAGAGGAAGATACACCCTCCAAAATCATGCCTCCAATGACCTACTTCCTCTAACTGGACCCTACCTCTTAATATCTCATTCAGCTATGAACTTGCTGTCGGTGGGTTAATCCATGGATAAGGTTAGCGTCCTCATGATCAAATAACCTCTTGGGCCCCACCTCTGAACAGTGCCATGCTGAAGATCAAGCCTTCCACACATGAACCTTTGGAACCATATTCAAACCATAACAGGAGGTGGTATTGAGGCTGAGTCTCGATAGTTAAGAAAAATCTGGACAAGTAGAGAAGGAAAGGAGAAAGAAGTTTCAAATTCAAGAAACAGCCCAAACTGGATGTGTAAAACATGACATACTAGGCAGGGTTCAGCAACCAGAGCAGTCCAGTGTGCCTGGGTGGTGGGGAGCAAGAGAGTGGGCAGGGAAATAGGCTTGAACCCAATGCTGAGGCTCTGAAGGCCCCACTCAGCTCTCAATAACCCACAGGGCCAAAGAAGCACATGCTCAGGAAACCCAAAATAAAATAAAAAGTGAGGACATCTAAAAAAAAGGAATTAAATTTTGACATATATTTGACTTTCGCCCAATTTCAAAAAAAAATCTTAACCTCAGGCTGTAGCATTTTTAAAATTTAGAATTAGATATGGAAAACATCACTAATCTTTTTTATTAGGGTCTCTAAAGGTTTTTATCAGGCTCTAGCCCCGTGACTGAACTTAGAAACTAGTCAATCTCAGTTTTTGGGTAGGTAGAACTGAGTTAAAGCACTTTGTAAAACTGCTTTATGCATGACTTACAACTGTACCCTTAACCCCTTGGGAGTACTAGCGGTTTATGAGGTCAGTTAATTGTTTGCCCGAACAATGGTGGCATGTCAGGAACTGTGACAAATGAAGCAATATAGGGAGGATCTCTGCACATAGCCCCAGAATTAGGAACTAGGGCCCTTAAAAAGTGCTCTACTTCCTAAAATGAAGTTGTCGCCCCAGAGGCCTATTGAGAGGCTGCAGACTGGTCTGCTATTACTAACCAGCTGAGGCAACCTCCTTAACTCATGTTAAGTATCTTCTGGAACACAGTGTTCACAGCCAAAAGTTATACATGTTTTTCCTGCTATCCACACCACTGGGGAAAAAGAGGGTATATCATCTACCCCAAGACCAATAGGGAGAATATGTTTCAGAAAATCATTCATCTAGGTTAAGAATGCCTACAAGATGAGGAAATGAAATCTTACTGCTAGGCTGGCTGGTTCCTACAGCCCAACCCCAGGGCTGTAGAAGTGAGACATCTTACAAGAGCATGGATGTCAAGAGTTTAGGTTCACAGAAACAAGGTTGGAAAAGATGAAATAGAAGGAAATGCATATATCACGCAGGCAAAGATAATCACATCTGAGCAGGTACCCAGCAGCAGAGAAATAGACCACAGCATAGCAAGACTAAGGGAACCTACTGTGTCACCAACAGATGATGGGGGAACACCCTGCTAGCTCCCTCAGCGGCTGCTCCCTGCCCTCAATTACAGGGGTGACAGTCCCAGAGTAGGAAGAGTAAAGTGAAAGAGCAGACTGCATCCTTGGCTACCTGGTTTATGGTTTCTCTGAGAGCATGTTCTTCATGCCTAGAACACATTCTTCATGCCTAGCACATGCCTGGCCCACAACAAACAATATAATACTTGTGTTGAAAATGAATGAGTGAATGTAAGTACACATAGCACTCATCTCCCACTCCACCCAAGATTTCCTGGTTAAGAAGTCTTACTTATCAGTCAGAGGAGGGTGTTCCCTTGGCACAGAGTTTTGCTTAAGTAACATGGAATTACCCGGGGCAGGCATGGTGTGTGTCTCCAACAATGTCAGTTTCTGGGAAGGGCTTGGTCTTCCACAGAGCATAGACCCGCCTCCAGCCCCTCATTCCAGCTCAGTGGGTGGAAGATACAAACTTCAGGCTTCTTGGCCATGCTGCATGATTACTAAAGACTTCCAACAGCAACATGAAGTTGGGAGGCCTTCTTCTCATGACCCTCCTTACTCTCAGCCTAGCGGTACAGGAGCTACAGGCTGCAGTGAGACCGTTGCAGTTGTTGGGTGAGTCTATCCCTGATCTTCTTTGAATAAGAAAGCCAAAAAATAGGACATCAGGAAACAGTGTGTATAGGAAGAAGAGAACAAGAAAAGAGAGAAGGAAAGATATTTTCCTTTTAGAATTCTTCTTGATGGACACCACTCCACTCCTAGGAGCAGAATCTCTCTTCTGCCCCTACTTTCTTCCTTCCTTTCCTTGCCATACCCCTTGTTATGGTTGATACACTGTGTCAACTTGAGAAGTCTAGAAATTTAACTAAGACTCAGCAGGGAGCCAGGATCCTAACTTTGTCAATATCCTCAGCCTGTGTAAGAGGAGGGCACAGAGGTGGTATGAGTACTACACCCGCCCTGGAGAGGGGTAGCCTGCTTACAAAATATGGGAGGAGAAGAGGCTGTTCTCCACTCTTTTCTCTTGCTGCTTTTGCTAGCTGCTGTCTTGAAGTGTTGCCCCAGTGCCATGCCACCCTGCCTTGGAGCCAGCTGATTATGGACTGAAAACTCCACAAACAGTGAACTACATAAACCTTTCCTTCCTTCATTTTGGGTGTCGGGTATTTTGTGCCACCAACTAGAAAAAAAGTAACCAAGACACCCCTTTAGCTGGACTTTCCACTCCTCTTCTGCCCCCCACCAGCCACTCTCCATCCTCCAGTGTCTCCCTCTCCACCAGCTTCTTCATAGGATTGCCTAGAGAAGATATTGTCTTAGTCATGTTAAACGTGAATCATCTCAAACTTTTCTCCTTTTACCGCTTTTTTCCTCAAAGGAGTGTTGCCGCGCCCTTTTCTACTCATGTTCTGTTGACAAAGTCCCAGCATGAGAAAAGATAGACCAAGTGTTCTGCTGACAAGGTCCAAACACAGACCCGTGTTCTGTTGACAAGGTCCAAATACGGAGAGTGTCTTCTGAGAAAAGGTCGCAGCATAGAAATTGGGTTTGTGGAATGGGTTAATGCTTCTTGGGAACTAT
>RJWM01028042.1:0-26121 GCA_004363535.1 Dasyprocta punctata | reverse complement strand
AGTTTTGCAGGGTACATCAGTCTGGGTTAAAAGTTGTTTTCTTTCAGGACTTGAAATACTTCAAGCTCTTCTTGACTTGATAGTTTGTGCTGAGAAGTCTGTTGTGATTCTGATGGGTTTTCCTTTATAGGCGATCTGTTTCTTTTCTCTAACAGCTTTTAATATTCTGTTCTTGTGTTGAATTTCTGGGATCTTGATTATTATATGTCTGGGTGTAGGTTTATTTTGGTTATGGCTAGCTGGAGTTCTATATGCTTCATTTATCTGAAAGTCACTTTCTTTCCCCATGCTTGGTATGTTTTCTGATATTATTTCTATAAATACTTTTAATGACATTTGTATTGACCCCTGCTTTTTCACTCACACCTTTTATTCTTAAATTATGTTTCTTTGGGTTGTCTTGCAGCCGTTGAATTGTTACTTCCAGGTTCCTTGTTATTTTTAAGAGATCTTTCCTCTCGTGATCACAAGCTGCAAACCTGTCTTCAGGGTTTGAAAGTCTATCTTTAGTTTCTTTCAAGTGGTTTTGCCAACTTTCATTGGAGTTTTTAATTTCCTGGTTATCTCTTTGAATCTGTTTCATATATTCTAAATCTTTTTTGTATTGTTCATTCAAGGTTTCCCTCATTTTCCTATGCTCCTCCATTTTTTAATCTATGTCTTCTTTAGAGATGCCTAGCAATTTTTTATTATGTTTTTCATATCTTCTTTTACCTGAGTTAGTATTTCTGTTCTAATTTATTTTATAGCCATATGAAGTTGTTTCTTTACTTCAGTTGCCATCACCTCAGAAACTTCAGTTCTGGGACTCCTGATCTCTTCTGCGTTTGCATCTCCTGGACTTTCTCTGCTTGGATTGGAGGCCAGAGACTGCCTTTTGCTTCTTCATCTTGACTTATTCCTGGGTTCTTCTGAACAAATGGGCACTGGGGTCCCAGGCACTCCTTGCGTTGGCTACAATTTCTCTGCAGTGAGACTGTTTGGTTCTTCTAGCCAGTGCTGAATATGGATATCTGATGGTGGCCACTGGGTGCGCTGGTACAGGGCTGTCTGCTGCTTTTCCCCAGCCTGTGTTGGCTCCCAGATGACTGGTTGAGTGCATGCAGGGGTGGGGCCACCACCTGCAAACCTCAGGATCACCAGCAGGATCCTCCACTACCACCCCTGAAGTGCATGTGGAACCGCCACCTCCAGACCAAGCTGATCACCCACAGGGACCCTTCAAGATGGCCCCTAGAATGCACATGGGGACAGGGCTCAGCCTGAGCAATTTCCATGGGTCTGTGCCCAGCTAGGAGCTGCTGGAGGAAGCCAGGAGCAGCTCCAGTCCTGGGCCCATCCATCACGACTCCAAAATGGCTCCAGGCCAATCTCTCTCCCGTGGGAGGACAGAGTGCCCTGCACTCACTGTCAGCCAGTTCAGTCCTCCAGGTCTGCTCCCCCTGTCCACTGCCACTCTCCTCCAATGCTGCCTCTCTCGGCAGAGGCCTCCAGGGTCACTGCTGCTGCGGCACCTTGATCATGTGTCCCCAGGTTCCAACAGCTTCTCTCACACAATGGGTCCAGCTCCAGGCAGAGGCACCGCCAGCTACTGCCTTCTTCGTTTAAGGTTTTTTTTTTTCTTTCTGTTTCTGTGGGCTTCAATTCTCACTTTAGATTCTTCCTGGGTCCAGGGGACCCGCTTCCTTCCTTCTTGTCTTCCCCATGTTGCTGTATTCCAGCATCTGGACTGTATCTATCAGGGAGGCTTGTTACTCTGCTGCTTACTGTTCCGCCATCTTCCTGGAAGCCTCTATTGGTTGATTTATTGATGATAGCTATTTCTTCTGGAATGAGATAGAATCTTGGTGTTGTTTTAATTTGCATTTCTCAAATGGCCAACAATGTTGAATACTTTTTCATATATTTATTGGCCATTTATATTTCTTCAGCTAAGAAGTGTCTATTCATTTCAGATGCTCGTTTTTTAATTGAGTCTTTAAATCTGGAAGGTCTAAATTTTGAGTTCATTATATACTTGAGGTAATATTCCTATGGGTGGGGAGTAGCTGGCAAAATTTTTCTCCCATTATGTATTTTATTTCTTCACTCAGCGTTTTCTTTTGCTGTGTGGAGGTTTTGTAATTTGAGTCCTGATATTGTTTGTTGATTCCTGATATTATTTCTTGTATAACCAGGGTTTCATTTACAGTCTTTGCTTACCTCTATATCTTCAAGAGTTTTGCCTCATGTTTTCCTCCAGCAGATTGCTTCTGTTCTAATGTAGGTTCTTTGATCCATTTTGATTTTAGTTTAGTATATGGTGAGCAATATAGGTCTAAATTCAACCTTCAGCATGTGGATAGCCATTTTCCCAGTGCCATTTGTTAAAGAGGCTGTCTTTCCTCCAACAAAAGGATTTTGCCCCTTTGTCAAAAATACTGTAACTAAGCATGCCTAAAGTTGTTCCTGTATCTTCTATTCTGTTCCATTGATCCATAACCTGGGGGGGGGTTCTTGTGGGGGGAGGATTGGATGGATTATTTTGTTTTGTTTTTTTCCTCCAGTATGGTGTTTTTGTCACTGTAGCTTTGTAGGATAACTTGAAGTCTGGGATTATGATGTCCCCTACCTTGCCTTTTGTGCCCCAAATTGTGTTTGTTATGTTGTATTGTGGTTCCTGTTTGATTATAGAAGCTAATTTCTTCTTTAATCTCATTTATGACCCACTGATTAATCAATAGGGTATTGTTTCATTTCGATATGTTTGCATAGTTTCTGTGGTGTCTTTTACCATTGATTCCTAGTTTCGATGCACTATGATCCAATAATAGGCATGGGATAATTCGACTGTTTTGCATTTTCTTAAGCATGCTCCATGGGTTAGTATGTGATCTATTTTGGGGAACGTTCCATATACTGCTGAGAAGATGATTGTGTATTCTGTTGATTTTGGATGGAACAATTGGTAGATATCTGTTAAGCCCATTTGTTCAAAGATATGGTCAGCTGATATTTTTTCATTGATTTTTTTTTGTCTAGTTGATCTGTTCATTTGTGACAGTGGGGAATTGAAGTCCCCAGTTACTGTTATATAGGCATTTAACTGATTTTTCATGTCCCTTAGTGTTTGTTTGATGATTCAGGGCTCGCTGGTATTTGATGTGTACAAGTTTATAATTGTTAACTCTTAATGTTGAATTGTTTGCTTAACTAATATGTAGTGACCCTCTTTATCTCTCTGGTAAGTCCTGGTTTGAAATCCACTTTATTTGAAATTAGTATAGAAACTCATGATTTTTTTCCCCCTGAGTTCCTGTTGCTCGGAATATTATTTTCCACCCTTTGATATTTAATCTGTGAGTTTCTTTTTATAATTAAATGTGCTTCTCTATACTCCATATTGTTGGGTTTTCCTTCTTAATCCATTCTGCCAATCTGTGTATTTTGATTTGGGAATTGAGACCATTCACATTGAGAGTTATTACTGAGAAGTATTGATATAATTTGTTATTATATTATTTTTCCATTGATGATTTCCTCATTTCCCCCTTTTTCTTAGCTGCCCATCTTTCTTATTCATTATTTTTGACTTATTAGCATTGTTGAGTTTGTTGTCTTTTTCTAGCAATCCTTGAGAAATTTTTGTAGTACTGGTTTGGTGAATTTCTTGATGTGTTTCTTGTCATGGAAATACCTTATTTCTCTGTCAATTTTAAAGGAGCTTTTCAAGGTACATAAGTTACAGCTGGAAGTTGTTATCTTTTAGGGCTTGCAATATTTCACCCCAAACCCTCTTGGCCTTTAAGATTTGTGTAGAGAAGTCTCAAGCAGACAAAATTTTAAAAATACATGAGAATTGGATAACTCAAATAAGCTTGATCCATTAAATATTCGTACAATTAGAGCCAGGCGTGGTGGCGCACGTCTTTAATCCCAGCACTCGGGAGACTGAGGTAGGCGGAGCGTTGTGAGTTTGAGGCCGGCCTGGGCTACATAGTGCGACCCTGCCTCAAAAAACCAGGGCTGGAAGTTTGGTTCAGTGCCTTAAGCGCCTGCCCTGGCAGGCGCGAGGTTGTGAGTTCAATCCCGGTGCCACAAAAAAAAAAAAAAAAAAAAAAAAAAAAAAAAAAAAAAAAAAAAAAAATTCGTACAATTCTAATTCAATTACTGAGACCACACAATTCCCAAGCATTCATAGACATTTCTAAAGTGTGCCTTGTCTCTTAAAATAGTTCAACTAATTTTAAAAATAAGCATATAGTTAAGTTCATATTTGTTTTGAATTATACAGATCATTATATTTTAAGGAGATCATTGAGCTGATTTAAAGTTCAGGAATTATTGATTTTTCTGGGTTTAAATATATTACCTTATTATTGACTTTCCATTAGCCCTGCCCTTTTAAGAGTTCTTTCCTTGCTTTCTTTTGAATTGATCATTTCTTATCATTCTATTTTTCTACATTATTAACATGACATCAATACAGTTTTTACAGTTTAAATATTCTTTTTAACAATTACTCCAGATTGGGATAATTTCCCAATCAAAATATCCAGTGCTTAACAATCTTAGTTACATTGGCAAAGCAGAAATAGTTTGATTTCTTCAAGTTCATGAGTTCTCCTTCCTTTGTAAGCCCTAATGCACATCATAATAAGCACACTAAAATAAAACCAGAAACAACAGCAAGAAAACAAACAAAAGAAATTTTTGATGGGCAAAGGAACTATCAAAAGAATACATGCAATGGCCAGCAGATGAATCAAAAAAGCTCAGCATCACTAATCATTTGGTAAATGCTAATTAAGCCATGATAAGATGTCATCTCATACCTGTCATGATGGCCGTTATGAAAGACATAACAAGAAAACAAGCATTGGTAAGGATGTGGAGTAATGGGAACTTTTGTATGCTGTTGGTGAGAATGTGAAAAGCACAGGTTGAATATCCTTGATCTGAAAATTCAGAATTCAATGTGCTGTACACTCCAATCATTTTAAACTGACCTAACACCACAAATTGAAGAGTACACATCATGAAACTATTGCCTCTTGCAAAAATACAATTTACAATATTATATAAAATTTGTAGAGAGTGGTAAAGCTTCACAGCTGCTGCCCCGCCTCTCTGGCCTGTGGGCATCCAGTGCGTCAGCCTACATTTCCCACGATCCTCCCCTGTCCCGCCGGGAAATGACAACAACCTGTCCACGCCCCCATACGATGACAGCTTCCACTCCCGTTTCTATATAAACCTTGAACATTTCCGCAATAAACGAAGACTTGATCGGATACTCCTCTTGTCTTCCTTTCTCTCTCCCCAGCCTTGCCCTCCCCCATCTCCATGCCCTCTCCTTGAGACCCCCGTTTCTTTTAGGACCTGCAGGCAGGTTCAAAAATTACTCCCACTTATGTGTACAAGATATATAATGAAACATAAATGCACTTCTGTTGGCAGCACTTAGGACAAGGGACAAGGCTCAGGCAAGGGATCCTCTATCTGTACCATTATAGAAAGCTTTACGGAAATGCCTCAGAAATATAAAGATGGAATTATCATATGATCTAGCAATCCTAGTTCTAGGTATTTATTCCTCCAAAATTGTAAGTCGTTTGTGGAGATGTGTCTACTACTATTATCATTACAGTATTATTCACAAAGTCAAGCTATAGAATTGTCCAAAGTGTCCATTGGGATAAAAGATCAAAGAAAATGTGAAACATATTGGATAAATGGTAGTGATCCAGTGAAGAACACAGCCAGCCTGAATTTGGAGTTCAAGGGAGGGTCTCCTGGAATAGCTCCGAAGGAGAGTCTGAGTCAAGGTTATTGAACTGGGTCTTTTATGGATAGGGTTGTGGAGTGGAGTGGGACAGGCTTAGCTGGGGTGAGGTAAAGTAGGGCATGAGAGTGAGCGAGCAAGAATAGCTGAGCACATGCCAATGGCAATGGCTCAGGTTCTGTCGTGACTAGCGGTGGGGCAGGTGTGCTGTGACCCAGCAGACGAGGCATTGTTCCCGAGGCTCAGGCACAGCCGTTCCAGGAACTGGGCTCCCTGGGGGGACAGATGGGGATCATATCTACCAGTGCAGTAGAATATTTTTTATTCCTAAAAAAGAAGGAAATTTGTCATTTGTGACAGTATGTTTGGAATTGAAGATTATTAAACCAGCCACAGAAAGATAGGGACCATATGATCTCATTTATATGTGGAATCTGAAAAAGTTGATCTTATACAAACTGAAAATACAATAATGCTTAGCAGAGACTGGGGAGGGTAAAGGAGACAGAAGGACAAAGAAAAGCTGATCAATGGGTGCCAAATTACTGGTGGAAAAGAGAAATAATTACTAAACAGAAAAATACTAAAAGTTGTATAACTAAGCTAACTAAGTACATAGAACAAGGCCATATCTTTAAATGCATTAGAAAGGAAAGTTTAAAATCATTAATCTAAACTTTCACCTCAAAAGTACATAAAACAACAAATTAACAGAAGGAGAAACTATGAAAACAGGAAACAGATGCAATAGAAAAAATCAAGACATGATCTGAAAAGGTTAGTAAACTAATTAAACAGTAAATTTTTAATAGACCAAGCGGAGAGAGAATGTTATAATTATTTAAAATGAAAGAAAAATATAACTATAATGAACAACTTTATGCCAAAAGTTTGACCATTAGATGGACTGGATAAACTCCTTTATAAGCACAATATCTGATGTGTCATGTACAGGAACTTAATACTCATAACAAAAATAAACATTATCAATCACAATCATTAACTAAAAATAATAACAATGAAAATGGGGAAAGGATATTTAGAGATAGAGGAAAGGAGATGGGTGGGAAGGAAAAGGAGATTAAAAAATAAGCTGTGTTATGTATATGCACCTGCTCCCCAAGATGAATATAAATTTCACGCACTGCAAATATGTACAAATATAATATCTGAGAAAACTACCACAAAATAAACAGAAAAATTTGACTAGTTCCTGTAACCTATAATTAAAAATCCCCCTGAAGATCTTTCCCAGTAAATGAATTGGTTAATTTTGCCAAAGAGTTAATTGAAGGAAATAAATAATTTTACATTTATTCTTTCTACAGCAAATGAAAAGAGAGAAAGTTTTCCTGAATCTATCCTCATACAAGCCTAAGCTCTCTGAGACTACTAATATCTAGAATGGATAAAGCATTCAAATAAATTAACCCTGAGAAAAAAACAATTAACAATGGACTCATGAACGGAACAGATACTTTTCCAAAGAAATGCAAATGGCCAGTAATTACATTAAAAATGTTCAGCATCTTTAATCATTAAGGAAATACAAGTTAGACAAGTCTGAGCTTCTGTCTTACTCCAGTAAGAATGGCTTTTATTAAAAAATCAAAACCCAACAAATGCTAGTGAAGATATGGGAGAAAAGTAATTCTTTTGCATTGTTGGTGGGAAAGTAAACTACTACAACCACTGTGGAAATCAGTATAGAGATTCCTCAGAAAACTAAAAGTAGCTATTCCATTTGACCCAGCAATACCTCTCCTGGATGTAGTTCCAAAAGATTTAAAGTTTGCATACTGTAGTAACACAGGCCTAACCATGTTTACAGTGGCACAATTCATGGTAGCTAAGCTTCGGAAACAGCCAAGGTGGCCATCAACAGACAAATAGATAAAGAAAACATGGTATACATACACAATGGAATTGTGTGCCTAAAGTAAATTCACATTATTTGCACAATGGATGGATCTTGAGACTATGCTAAGTGAAATAAGTCAGACAGATAAAATAAGTCAGACAGATGAAATAAGTCAGACAGAAATATCACATGGTTTATATGAGAAACACAAAATATAAAGAGTAAAATAAAAGAGAGATGGGTATCTTCATAGTAGTTACTCAGAGTACAAGATATAAGCATGAAATACTGTTCAAACAATATAAGCACCAGTCTTTCTTTTCAATGAACTAAGAGAAACTAGCTATATAACTGTCTTACCTATCATATATATACATATTATATTTTTTGAAAAACGCACATCTTTATTAGCCATTCCTCGGTTGATGGGCATTTGGAATGTTAGCTATTACAAGATGTGCTGCACATAGAGTGCTGTGGTGTCAGGTTTTTAATTCTTCTGGGAAGATATCCAGAAGAGGAGTAGCTGGGTTGAATAGGACTGTTAATCCTAGTTTTGTAAGGAATCTCTCTTATTAACCTGATGTGAAACTGTTTTATTTTATTTCTGGTTTTCTTCTTCTTCTCTTTATTATAAAAAAATAAAAAATTAAAAAAGTACAAGAGACATAGCAATGTGGCAGAACCAATTTCGAACCAAAAGGAAGATGCTCTGTACCAAGGAGTTGGAAAGCAACTATTATGCCAGTGGGCTGGTAGGAACCAGTTCCAAATCACCAGCCCTAAGTCAGCTTTGGCTTTAGCTTATATAGGTTTTGTAAACAACAAGTGCAAACGCTTGAAAGTGTGATAGGTTTCCATTGGGTTGGGTTAGTCATTGTCTGTTGCTGGGTAGAAAGTCCTTGAAATAGGTTAGCAAAACAGAATATTTTTAGGTGGGAGAACACTGACATTGCAGCTGGACACGGTCAGGTTGACTTGGGTCAGGCTATCTCTGAAGGGCGGCCGGACTCAGTCAGTCAAGGTTGACTAAGTTTGGCAGTCTAGCTACATGGCAGGCAGGATGAGCGTATCTTGTCCCAATATGATACCAGGCTGCTAGCTAGCTTTAAAATCCAAAATTTCCATCACAGTAAGATACAAAGGATACAGACTGTTTGAAAATGGGGGAGGGGCAGGGGCAGTTAAGGAAGGAAAAGGGGATCAAAAATGATCAAGATATGATGTACTATGTATCAGCTCCTCAAAATGCACATAACTATTATGCACTGCAAACGTATACCAATAAAAAATTTTAAAAGATAAAAATTTAACAAAAATATATTGTATGATTGTGCAGTGTGTTTGTGTTTTAAATAAAATATTATTGCAAAAGTGAAAAATGCAAAAGTTATTACAAAGTAAAAAGGCCACAGAAAACTCACTTATTACTGAGGAAAGAAAACCCTCCGTGGATTTTGTTTGGCCCAGGGGCACAATGTTCAGTCAACAGCAGCGTTAGCCAATTTCCGCCCTGTAAGCTCCTGTGGGCGGTCAGTGCCCAGTGCTTTTTGTTATGTAGCTGTACGGCAGCTTCTCCCTGTGTTGATGTGTTCAGCTGCATAAACACTCACCCTGCATGACAGTCAACTGCAGCACCCAGCAGAGGAACAGCGCTCGTGTTTGTAGCGTAGGAGCCGCCGGCCACCCCACACAACCTGGGATGCGGCAGGCGGGGCTGTAAAGGTCTGTGTACGTGCATTCTGTGATGACCGAACAGTGACAAATCACCTACTGATGTATTTCTAAGAGCCCGTGCCTGGCCTCAAGTGGTACACGAGTGTAGATTTATAATTGTTATTTCTAAGCCTTTCCTTATTCTCTTGTGGAGGTTTTTCTCAGGAGCTATGCCCTTGTCAAATCATATCAAAACATACACGTTTGGATCTAAAGTTTAAAATACAAGTCTTATACAGCTGATTAAAAACAGGCAGCTGCTACTGAACCTAACGTGAATTTCTCTTGTTTTTCCTTTGTCACAGTAAGGCATCCACTGTTCTGGAAAGCTGCTTGAGAGTGCCGAAGTCACCGCAAATGGCCTGAAGGCGAAAGTGCACTTCCTTCCCTTACCGCACGTCCCAAATGGGTTTCATAAAACACAGCTCCGCTTCACAGGAGCGCAGGCTTCGCCCTGCTTCTGCCCCAGGGCAGCTGCCAGCGGGGCGCGCAGCGGCTGAGCACCACCGAGGCGGCCTGGGCGCCGCGCTCTTCACCCCGGGGTCTGCTGCCCAGCCAGTGGGAGCGCCTGCACCTTGGCTTGGGCCGGCTGACACCCAAATGGAGGAATAAATTATAACTACTTAAGGTAAGGGATATGTTAATCAGCTTGATTCACATAATTTAACACTTTATGTGTGGATAACATAACATCACTGTATTGTATGATTCTAATCTCCATTAATACTATGTAAATAACATAGATCATAAACTGTGTAGTGTAAATAATCTCTGGTTACAGACAATGTTATTGCAGGCAACTGAGTTAGACAGAAATACTACAGGCAGGCTTGGTCCTCAAAGGAAGCAGCGCAGGAGCCCAGTTACCTTGCAACTGCCAGGGAGACAGACAACTCTGCTGTGGGCCAGGCCTCAAGACAAAAGCTCAAACAAATGCACCCACCTCCTAAGGACTGGTATTCTAAATAGATCTCTAGCACCCTGAGGAAGCCAGGCTTCACCATCCCAACCCGCTATGGGAAGAGTCACTGCTCTCTGCCATGCCTGCTTGTGCCTCGCTTCCCATTTGTCCCCAGTTTGATCAGTTTTACCTGAGTAGTGAATCTTACTGGTTGACCATAGTTCTGTCTCATCTTATGCTTACCTTCCCATTTGGGACCCATCTCACCTCGTGGTTTTGCTCTATAAAAGTCCCTAAAAAGACAGAGTCTTCGGCAACCCAGTTGGGACTCCCTTCTGTCTCTCAGACAGAAGCTTTCTTTCTCTCAGTAAATATATTCTTCTCTTAACCTCCATTGTTCCTAAAATTCATTCTTCAGTTTTAGAGAACATGAACTCACACCAGACATCTAGTAGATTGGGAGTTTTGTTCCCCTATATCAATGTCATTGTGATCAAATCACACTGTTGCCTGTAATAATACTAATTTATACCTCTTTTAATCTGTGATTCATGTCAAGGTTTGGTATTATTATGAATAAAATGAGCATCATTGTGTCTTTTATAGACATCATTTCTTTTGGATATCTACCCAGGTTTGCAATCATTAGGTCATAGGAGCAGTACTGTGCTGCATGTTTGCTTGGAGGTTATTGATAAGTTTTCAGAAGTGACTGTAATAGCTTAATATCCTAACCATAACATATGAAAGACCTTGTATGCTCCCATACAAAAGGTATTGAAAGATTTCTTTAAATCTTAGTCATTCTTCTGTACAAATAATATTTTCATTTTTTCTATGCATTTACCTGAAAACATAATAATACCAAACCTTGACATGAATCACAGATTAAACATATTTTCAGAGTTCTGTTCACTATTTTGATAGTCTCTTTAAGAGTAAATATATACTTTTTGATTTCCATTTATTCTTACTGCTTTGAGAAATCCTGATGTATTCAGAATATGAATATTTTGTCAAATAACTGTACTGGAGATAGGTTCTTTTAGTTTGTGGCGTGTTTTATACTCACATAATGGTATCTCCTGCTTGCTCATTGACTCCAATTAATTTTAAGTTATTCTTCTTCGTCTCATCTAGCAGCTGCTGGTCTCATGTTCTCTTGCTAGTTTTGAGAAATCTTTCTTCTCCTAGTCACTAACTGCAAGCCTTTCTTCAATATCTGAGATCCTGTCCTCACATGGCCTAATTTGCTTTGAATACTTTCAATGGAGTTTTTATTCTCCTGGATATCTGCTTTATAGAATCCATTTGTTTTCTATGTTGTGCTTCCATAATTTGCTTAAACTCGTCTATTTTTTTGGCTATATCTGCTCTAATATCACTAAGCCTGGTGTGTATTTTGGTAATCTCTGTAGTTCTTTGAGAGAGTATTTCTGATTCCATTTTTTTCCAGAACCTCATTCAATTGCTTTGTTACCACTTTGGAGAGACTTGGTAGGGGACTTTCAGATTTTCCAACCTCATTGTCCTCTGGGTTTGCCTTTGGTGAACTGGATGTCTGAGGTTTCGTCTTAAGTGTCTTCTCATTTCTTTTCTTTTTCAGTTTAATTCCTGGGGTGATGCTTGTAAGTTGCCTATGGTGGGTTGCTTTATTGGTGGTATTTAGGACACTTGGTAATGATTTCTTCACTAAGGTATCTTCCAGGTGTAGCTGGTTTTTGGGTTTTGAGTCTGTTGGAAGATCTTACCTCTTCTGTTTGTTGAAGATGAGAAGTTGTTGCTTGTTTGGCCCAGTACCTGGTTCTTTGGCACTGTGCCACAGTATTTTCTGTGACCCTTAGGCAATCTCAGTCATGGATTATCAGGGCCAACAGCTATTTAGAACAATTATGTCAATTTTGGCTGTAGTGTTACCAATAGCATCAAATACAACCTATAAAACAATAAACTGAGCTACCCCTTAATTTGCAACTTTTAACCATATGAACTAAATTTGTGACTACATAACAAAATGTAAAACAAATATGCAATATATAAATCCATAATGTTTCAATTTTGCCCTCAGGGGTTAAGATTTAAAATGGATTAAGGAGAAAATAGAGAAGCAGGAAAAGAGAAAGAGATTCTAAGTAGGTTGGAGGACAGAGATGGATACCGCCAACTGGGGGAAACTGATGCAGAAGACTGAAGGAAAAGAGAGCTGGAAGAGATAAAAGGTAAAACAGAACAAAACCACACCCACAAAGAGGTGAGTAACAACACTCGCACTCATAAAAAAGAAAACAATAACAGAGAAAGGGAAATAAAAAACAAACTGAATAAAACCAACAAACAAGAAAAGAAGAAAAGAAAAACAAAAACAATCACATCCTTCCTTCTTGTCTTCCTCACAATGGTATATTCCCACATCTAGATGGTGACTCTCAGAGAGGCTGTTTTCTCTGCTGCTTACAGCTCCGCCATCTTCCCCAGAGATTCCACATAGTGGAATCTTTAATGGGCATGCATTCTTAATAACAATGGATTAAAGTTGACATGATTTTTATCATTACTCTTTTTCTATTTAAGAAATATTTTCTTAACCCAACAAACTATCTTCACCTACATTGAATTATAATTTAATTTTATGATCATTTCGTGTGTAGTTTTGTGATCTACTTTTAACTGATTAATGCATATGTGTGAGGTAAAAATCAAGATTTATTTTTCTTATATGTAAATGTATTTTCTCCAGCACTATGTATGGAAATACCTCCCATTTGATTGTAATAGCAGTTTTTTAAAATCATGCAGTAAACTTCATGTGTCCTATTTCTTGAGTCACTATTTTCATCTATTGGTCTATTTATGCCTATATTTAGAGGTAGAAGAAAGAATAATGGCTGCCAGATTTAGAGAGAAATGTGAAAATGAAGAATTATTATTGTTTCAGTTTTACAAGACGAAAACACTCTGGGCATGGTTGGTGGTGATAGTTACACGACAATGCTAATGTACCTAGTTCCACTGACACACACGCTTAAAATGGTTAAGATGGCAATTTTTCATTTTCTGTATTTTACTATAAAATGTGTTATTATGAAAATAAATACAAGATTTGCAAAATATTGAAACTAGGAGTCAACAACCTATAATATGAAAAGAAGAATTCTTTCCAAGTAACCCTATATGTTTCAGTGTCTGAGATTCATATTTATAGAGCAAACTTTTATGTCTTGTTATACATTTATTTCCCCTGAGTCATGGATTTTTCTGAGACACTAAAATATACAAAACTGAATAAGTAAGTCGGTTGTAACTGTTTTCAGGGGGTATTTTATAGTCACAATTTTTGTTTGCCTAACATAAATTATAAATCAATACTAAAGTGGTGAAAATGTTACACTAGAGCCTTCATTTCTACAGGTTCTACAGGTTCTGCACCAACAGATTCAACTAAGTGGGCATCTAAAATGTTTTTTAAAAACACATATTGAGACTTTTTTATTTTCATAATTTCCTGAACATTACAGCTTTTCACATAACAAGGACGTTGCGTCAGGAGTTAGGCGTGATGCACAGATGATATAAAGTATGCAGGAATACGTGTCTAGGTTTTATGCAACTACTAAGTACACCGCATTCTGTAAGAGACTTGTAAATGCACCCATTTCATAACCTACATGATGGTATTCCTGATGTACACAATTATGTATACATTTATGTGCGGCATTTTCTTTGAATTTCTTACAGGTCTAAGAGTTAAAACTTCACTGTAATACAAGAATTAACTTTCAATTTGTTTTCGTGTTTGTAATTTTGACCCGAGATTTAAAGAGTAAAACTCCAGGCACAGAGCTAAAACTAAGTGCAGTGTGGATTTGTTTTTCTGTTTTCCTTAACTACAGTAGTTCAACCATTGTCCTAGAGAGGCACGACGTAGAATAGCCCTTTCGCCAATAGAGCCTCCTAACAAATGCCTAAAGAATATATGATTCATAAAAGCCCTGTGTTAACCTGAACGCCCTTTAAAAGCCAAACTTCTGTAAATTAAACCCGGGTGCCCAGTGGTGCCAGCTGCAAAGCCCTCCTGCTGCGACAGCTGAGCAGTTCAGGCTCCAGGAAAGACGTTGATGACGGGAAGGTGGGCGGGGCCCCACGCCGGGCCCCGCCCCTCCCCAGTCAGGCCCCGCCCCGCGCTCCGGCCCCGCCCCGCACACCGGCCACGCCCCTCTCTCCGTGAGCAACAGACCAACGGCCAGGCCAGCGCTGCACCATGCTGTTCCTCCTGCTTCTCCTGTCGGGGCTGGGCCAGCTGGCGGCCTCCAGCCCGTGTAAGGAGAACGCTGAGCTCCGGAGGCAGTGCCCCTGCTGGCTGTGGCCTCAGGGTGCTGCGGGGCGGTGGGCTTGGGGCACTCGGACTTGGTCCCCTTTCTCTCCCACCCGGCCGCCCCGTTGAAGGGGAGGAGGAGGAGTAAGGGAGGGAGAGGGGAAGAGCAGGGAGGACATGGGGAGGGAGGGGGAGAGGGAGGGCAGGGGGATGGGGGAGGGGAGGACGGGGGAGGGGAGGCGCCCAGGTGAGGCGGAGCCACGGCACCCTGGGGCGAGGCTTGGCGCCCCAGGGGTGACCAGAGGCCATGCGGCGGTGGGACCCCAGGGTGCCGCTGCGGGCGGGGAGCTCACGGGTGTTTCCGCCCTGCAGACTCACAGCTGCAAATCACGGTGCCGTCCAGGGTGGAGAGCGACGAGGATGTGGAGGCGCAGGCAGCACAGGTACTGAGGGTCACGAATTTGAGTGACTTCCTTTCCACAGCAGTTTGCGACCGGAGTCAGTGCAGATCCCTTTTCTTATTTTGTGTTCTAATTTATTGTGTGAAAGAGCCTTCCTTTTTTTTTTTTATTTTTTATTTTTTGAGTTACAGAAAGAGTTTGAGGGGAAAGGAGAAAAGAAAGAAAGGGAAAGATTATATATACACATATGTATACATATATGTCTGTATGTAAATATATACTAGATAACTATACTAATCTCTGTTCATCAAAAACAATTGTTTTCATTTTCTGATTGATCATTTTTTATGCCTAAATCTTGTAATCTGAACAACTTTCAAGAGAACAATATGCAATATATTAGTGTTAATTTCCTGTTTCTTGTTGTTTTGAAATTCTGTATCATTTTTATCTTGTTTGTTTTTAAAATACAAAAATGTTTTCTCAAGTAATGTATGGATATTATGAACATATTTTAAGACACAAACTCAAAAATAAAATAACTGCCTACAATCCCTGTCTCACAAATAGCATAGAGAGCTTACTGGACTGTTTATCTCAAAAATACTTACATCTAAATATGCGTTCTATGAGGTCATACTGAGGTCTGTCTTATAACATGATTTGAAAATAACAGTATATAAGGGTTATCATCATGCTTATATATGCATCTTTATGTCCTATAAATCTTTTGTAAAACTAATGCTATGTGCATTGTAAAATTAAATCTAGACTATACAGAGCAATGTGGAGAAAGTATCAACCTGTTTTTAAAGATAGTAAATTTGAATGAAATTAATAATGATATGCAAGCATGCATATATATTTTAATTATCAAATAAAAATGTTGACTTTTTGATTTATTTATAAATTTAAGATTTACTTTTGTAACTAATATTGAAGAAGAAATTTCAGTGTTAAAAATAAAAACCAGCCAAGAATGTCTGCCAAAACCAAAACCAAAACTAAAGAGATAAACAAGGTGTAGTGGTGTATGCCTGTAGTCCCAGCACTCGGGAGGCTGGGGCAGGAGGATTGCTGAAATTTCGAGAACAGACTGGATTATATAGTGAGTTCAGGGCCAGCCTGAACTATACAGTGAGACTGATCCGGCCCGCGGATCAATCCGTGGGTCTCGCCTGGAGGAGAGACGGGATGGGGGATGGGGGCAGGGCAAGAGGCGAGAGAAACGGAGACAAGTGGAGCGGTTCTGATCAAGACTTGTTTATTGCGGAAATGTTCAAGGCTTATATAGAAACGGGAGTGGAAGCTGTCATCACATGGGGGCGTGGACAGGTCGTCGTCATTTCCCGGTGGGACGGGGAGGATCATGGGAAATGTAGGCTTGCAAGAAAGGATCATGGGAACTGTAGGCTGACATGCTTAATGCCCGCAGGGAGGGAAAAAACGGTGGAGAAATGGAACGGCAGCCACGAGACTGTTTCACCGCTCCCTACATGAGACCAAGTCTGAAACAAACAAACAAACAAAACAGCAGACATGCCTGCAAGCCCGATAACCAAGCATCCCTGCCTCTGTATAACCCGTGCTTATTTAACTGAGGGCCTTGCAGTATAACGCAGATGTTTAATCTCCCTTGGCAACCCATGTTGTCGCCCACCCCCCCAGTGGTAATGCACCAAGTCTACTTCTGTACCTCCCATTTGCATTCCCATAAATTCCCCAAAACCACACCAGATGGGGTCTGACTCTTGGGGAGAAATCCCGTCCGGCTCAACAGTGTAATAAACTGCTACCTCCCGAACCTCCTCGGTGCCACCTCCTCTAATGTCTTGGTCCGTTTTCTGTAACATTGTTGGGCCTGACTGGGAAGACTGGTTCCCTGACCAGTCACTGGCTGAGGCCTGCTGGCCAAATCAGGGACCAGGCCAAGCTCCTCGAGGGTAAGGCACACTCTCCAGACCTTCTCGGAGTCTCTTCAGGGGTCCAGACCGGAGTCCCTGCTTGGGGCTCACTGCCCTTGTTGGACCCAAGGAAGCGGGGGAGGACACAGTGGAGTTGGGTCATCGGATAAGGGGAAGCCCCCGGGGGCGCCCCAGGCAGTCTCTCAGTCCTGCTGCGATCTGAGCAGGAGAACCTGATCACCTCTTATTTGTTAAGACCGCCCCTGAGGGGAGAGGGTGGAGATGTTTAACCTCTGAGCGCCTGCTGAATGACTGTGTGACAGTTTATGATGGACAGTGAAAGCAGCGGACCCATCTGTCTGCTCCTCAGCCAGGCGCCCCTCCAGGACCTCAGAGCTACGGAGTCTGACTGGTGGGGTGTCTGCACTTCCGTGCCTGAGTCTTAAGTGGATAAAAGGCGACTCACCCTCTGTAATTGAGGTCCGACCTGATAAAGGGGTGCCTGTTACCTGGACGGACCTTGGTCCCCATGAGGGGAGTGGCCAGAGCCAAGGAGCATTCAGTTCCTCATCTGAGGAGCACCCACCCTTTGTTGCACCCCCATTCACGGGTGCCCCCCACACACTGCGGGGAAATAGAATGGGTACAAGCCAGAGTAAACCTGCAGGCCTTGATCGTATGCTGAAGAACTTTAAAAGAGGATTCCCTGGTGACTCCAGGGGTCCAAACCTGGAGGTCAACTGGCCAGACCCAGGTTGGCCAGCCGAAGGAAGTCTCCACGTCTCGGCTGTCGGCCAAGTCTGGAAAGGCATGACCAACCCAAAACCGGCTGCCCTGACCCGTCCCTTTCTGTCCTTTCTTGGCTTAACCTGTGTGGAAGCCCACTGCCTTGGCTTTGCGCCTGTGCCCTGCGGGGCAGAAAGACCACCCAGGTCATCGAAACATTCCCAAACCCTCTCAGGCCTGCCCTAAACCAGAGACGCTTTTTCCTGGCTCCCCTGCAGACCCCAAGTCTGACCCAGCTCCTCCTTACATGGACGGTCCGGGCTGCCCAGCCGGCCTCGACTCTGCCATCACTGCTGTGCCTTGCCCTCCCAGATTCCACAGCGCAGCCGCCGCCGCGCAGCCACCACAGCCAGGGCTGCCGCCTCAGCCCCTCACCTCCCTGGCTCCACAGCATCGGGCCACCACCGCCGCAGAATGCAGCTCAGAAGCCGCACCCATCATTGTCTGCTCTTACTGCGCCCTCCAGTGGTCCCTCAGCGCCATTGCCTCTTCCTGATGCCGCTGGAATCACGCTGTCTGCCCAAGGCCCTGCTCCGGAGTCTTAGGTTGCCTGGGGGTCTACATCTGCCAGTTTCCCCCCATCCCAGATTCTACCACTCTGCTGCCAACAACTGCTGCAGCCCGTCCTGAACCCCAGATTAATTTCTCATCAGGTGCTGTCGACACGGACAGAAACACTTGGTAGCCTTATCAGCCAGTGCCTCTGCTCTGCCACTCAGATTGGGGCCCCAGCTCTTCTCCAGCTGCTGCTTCGTGTCTGCCCCAGAGCTCAGAGAGGTGCACCCCACTAACCCGCTTTGAGGTATTATGAGCCAGTTAGTTGCACTGCCCACCTGCACTGGGAATCCCATAACCCAGCCTACTCAGAGAAACTGCAAGCAGTGACTGACCTCTGCATCCGTCTTCCAGACCCACCGGCTGACGTGGGTGACTGGCAGCAGCTGCGTGGGACCCCACTGAGTACTGAAGGACACTACTGCATCTAGACAGGATCCGAGCCGCCTAAAATCAAATTGTGTCCCTGCCCCTGTGGTTGATCCTGACGCTCGGGTGCACACAGTCCTCCCCGAGGGCATCCAGACTGGGACTCAATAGGCAGGTGGCCATGTGGCTTTAGATCAGTGCTGCACAAGCCGCCTCGCAGGACTCAAGGAAGGAGGCGGAGAGCCAATAAAAGTGTCCACGGTAACTGACGTCACTCAAGAACTCAAAGTCCTGCCAAGTTTTATGAGCAACTCTGTGACGCCTACCCTTTGACCCAGAGGTGCCTGAAAATCAGCAGATGGTCAATGCTGCCTTTGTTGCATAATCGGCCTCCAACGTCAGAAGGGAAATCCAAGATGTCGATGGCTTTGCTGGCTTGAACACCACCCAGTAACTTCAGATTACTCAAAAGGTTTTCCTAAACCAAGAAAGAGGGGAGAAAAAGGAACCACGGTGTGAGGTAGATTGCCAACAGAAAGCCATCCTTTCAGCTGCAGTACTAGGAAAGCCTGTTCCTGAAGTGTGCCGCCAAGGCAGTCTCATCGTGGCAACCAGCAAAAGGGAGTCCCTGGAGCCTCAGAGCCTAAGACTGGTGCAGACCTTACACCTGGCAGCTGACCAGTGTGCTCGCTGCAGGCAATTTGGACACTTCTTATTTGAGCTTTTTTTTAAATTTGAACTTTTATTTCATTTTTCTTATTTCCTTTTTTCTTTTGCATTTTTGGGTCATTTGTTCAAAATTTAATTTGGTTTATAAATTTAAAAAGCATGCTTCCATCTAGGTTGCCAGCTGATCAAAATAATATGAAAATGGATTTTCTCAGAGGTCATCAGAAATTTGTTAAGGTAACCTTTTGGGCTTGGAGAATTATTGGTCAAGACTCCCTTTGGTAAATAAAGGAGCAGCTGACTGGGAAATTATCCTAGCCTTTTTTCATTAATAGGAAGCCCCAATGAGCTCCATAGCCTTATGGGAGACACCCCAATAAATGCAATTAAAAATATATTATTGCAATATGTTTATGTTAGTCATCATTGAAAGATTAAATTTTCTAGACACAATTTTTGATTTAAAGATGCTCTGGCACAAAGGTTTTCATATGTCTGTGACAACTGATTGTTATTAATCTCATGATATATTAAATGTATTCATGCCTTCAGATGTGCAGGTCTTCCAAAATGTAAAATAAATATTATTTATGGTAATAGAGTTTTCTTTCAGATTCAGACATCTGCTTTTAACAAAAACTTAGGAGATATATATTCCATTAAAGATCAATAAGTTAGGTAAAAGCTTATGTACTAGATAAAGATGACTGATTAAAAGGGCTATTTTATGTCAGCATGAAAAGGAGTGTTACAAAAATTTCATCATGATTGTCATGCTGCAATATTATGTATGGTTTTTAGTTTCTAATTTTCTTTGTAAAATATGTAACCATTTGTTAACACTTTACAAGGATGTAAATACTAAAATATCCATGGTTGTTAGAAAATAATGTTTCTATTTTAAGTTCTAAGGTGCTTGATATTCATATGATAGTCATACTAAGCTTACTGCCTGTATTAAAATGTAATATCATTAATCTTCTCTTCTGGATGTTCAATAACTGAGTTTTAGAGACCAAAAACTAGAAAGATAGGTGGGTTAGGAGGACAGCCCCAGCCCTCCAAGGTGAGTGGGGACCCAGGACAGGAGAAAACCTCTGCTGTGACATCCTGTAACTAGTGAGTTCTCGGTGTTCTGATCAGGGAGATTGTGGGACCCCAGAGGAAAGTGCTTGATGGGGTACAGTGTGCCTAAGCAGAGTCACTAAGAGAAGAAAGTCTCCCCAGCTTTCACAGAAGGCCACTTGGTCAAGCAGTGGCCATGACTCATTCATATGGCTGACACTGACAAGAGAACTAAGAGGTGCTGTGTGTGGTTCCAGGTCAATTCCGGAGGAGACTTAACTGACCTGGATAGATAGTAAGAGGTTAATTGTGATTAATGCAGGCCTTACCTGAGTTTGACCTGCCCTGCTGAGGAACTCAAGGAAGCTCTCTGCACCATAGCAACCCCTCCCCCAATGTTTGGGGCTGGGGCAGCCCCTACTAGAAATTTTCTCCTATAGTTCAGCCTGCCATATCAACTTTGAATCTACCCTGAGTGCCCAGTCGTGTCCTCATCTACATTTTGGACAGATAGTAGAGGGTTTTGTTGAAGTGATAGATAGTGGCACCCTACAGGTGCAATGGAGCAATTTTGGGCAAAATGTCCCTCGCTCCTGCAGCTGAAACAAGTAGCCTTGTTCTTTCCCTTTCCTCTAGGCTGTGGATGAATAACCTGAGTGACAGCTGCTGCCAAGGCAGCCCCCTGTACATATGGGGGGCCAGTGTCTGCACAAATCTGAAACATCTCAGACAGCGTGGCCTGGTTTTTATGGGCTCGGAAAACCTCTTTACACCATTCATTTGCATTTTCAGAGGCCCATTATGGAACACTTAACGTGCTAGCCTCTGTGTCACTTGTGATCCTCCCACTGGCAGAGAATAAGTGTGCCACAAAATCTTGAAATTGTTCATCAGCATCCTGATGAATAGAAGTCAAATCAAGTGATGTCTCACCCTTAGGAGGAAGTTCCCTCCAATCCCTTGTAGCAGCTATTTTAATTTGTTCATGTACTTGCATTTCAAAAGTAAATTGATTATTTGTGGCAGCAAAGACCACTTCTCCAGTTAATATGTCATTTGCAATGGCTATGTCATGAGTGGTATTGTGAGCACCCTGATCCATATACAGTTAAAAAAATTTTTCCTTTCCAAAATAAATAATCCCCTGCACTTGAACATGTTTTCACTATTCCCTTCCAATCTTTCGGGACCATAATCTATTGTCCTAGGAGCTCCATTAAACCCAGAGTAAAAGGAGATCTAGGGCCATAGGTAGCAGTAGCATGTTTTAATTCTTTTAAGGTCTTAAGGGGGTACAGCTTCATGAAGATGTATAATTTGTCCTGGCGTATTAGGGACTCGAAGTGCAGTAACAGGGTAGGTATGTTGAAAACCCTCCAGGGACTCTCTTGCCTATTTGGCTTCTTTTAGAGCCAATTGCACAGGAGAGAAAATGGTTCTCCCTGAGAGGTGGAAATTCCAACCTGTGATGCACCAAAATTTCTCTGAACTGAAAAGGCAGGAATTACCACTTGTGTCTCAGATAAGGTTATTGGGTGTTGTGAACCTGGATTTAAGTGAAACACTCCCTTAGTGGGGAAGCGTCCTTTTTGTGCCCCACAGCTCCTTCCTTATGTAATTGAGCGAAGCTAGAGGGCTTAAACTCTTGAGGTGGCTGTTGATCTACCATCTTTTTCCCACTTGGGACTTGATTTTAAAATAGTACTCCAAGCCAAATCCTTTGTGGTCATCTTCACAAGCTTCTGACCATTAAGACACTCTCTATCCAAATCCACAATAAGAAAGTAAATACAGGAATCAAGCATACAACATGCCTTTCTATATACATCTGTGAGTCACGAGAACCTGTTTGAGTCCATGTTTTACACTTCCTATGGGCTCAGTATTGATGATATTGATATTGTTGAGCTCAATACTGAGGATATCGATATACCTCTCTCCCTTCCGTGCACACACCAGAGGTATCCTCACTTGCTAAATGATGAATTTCTTCATGCCTCAGGTCCTTGTTCAGGCAGCATTCTGCCGCGACTCATTCCGTTCTCGAACTTCCCAGGGTGAGGACCGTGAAGGGTGGCAAGATGGTGAAGAAATAAAGATACAACACAGAAGGCTAGGAGCAGGTGGACGGGAGAGGAACTGCCCAACCACTGCAGCATGCTTACTTACATACTTAGGAGGCTGACGTAAACTTCAACCCCTCTGCCTACCAACTTGTTTGCCTGGCTTGTCTGGACACCTCGCATTCTCAGAGGTGAAACAGCTTCATTATGTGGTTCACCTCAGACTCTGTGTTCTCAGGGTTGGCCTTGCATTAACCCCCCTACATGTGACCAATCTCCAACTTCAGCCACTCACCATAGTTAACCATGATAATACCATTGCACACACATCCCATCATGAGGAGTAACCATCATTACTTAATGATAGAATATTCAGTTTGCTAGGGACATATAACAATTTTTAAATTACAAGAATGTCTTAAAATGCCTTCAGCATATATAAAATGAATATTAGCATTAGAGAAATTGTCAATTCAGTTTCCTAGCTCATAATTAATGTTTATTCAAATGCTGGTCGAAACCCATAGTGGAAAACATTCATAAAGAAAAGATGCACAAGTTGGGCAATTTATTCACGGGACATTGATGATAATGTGAACGTATTTAAGTGAAGCACTGTTTGCCCCTGCTCTGTTATTTGTTGGGATAACTAGACACTACAGAGTATCACTGTAATGGTTGATACATTGTGCCACTTTGAGAAGTTTAGAAGTTTAAGTGTCTCAGCAGGGTTCCAGGGTCCTAACTCTGTAAACATCCTCATCCTGTACAAGAGGAGGACCCAGAGATAGTGGGAGAGCTGCACACCACTCTTGGGGGTAGACTGCTTACATTATAGGGAAAAGAAGTTTGCTTCCCCCACCATTTTTGCCCTTGCTGCCTTTGCTGTCTTCTGCCCCTTGAACTGTCCCCCATCTGCCGTGCTACCCCGCCTTGGAGCCAGCTGATTATAGACTCAAACCTCCACAAACTGTGAGCTAAATAAAACCTTTCCTTCCATAATTTTGGGTGTCGGATATTTCATCCCAGTAATGAGAGAAAAGTATCCAAAGCAGAATTTGGTACCAGAGAAGTGGGGTCATTGCTGTGACTATACCTGACCACGTGGTTCAAGGGCCTTTGGGAACAGCTTGTGGGAAGAGTTTGGAAAGGTTGAGAAATGCGGCCTGAAAGAGTAGAGCTGAAATGCCTTAGGCAATTCTGTATGAGAGATTCTGGTTAGAACTCATAATACCAGAAAACTGGTAAAGACCAGGCTCAGGAAGTTTCTGTTGGGAAGAAGGACTGCATTTGTTGTTGGATTCCAGACAGTGTGTGTTGTGGATTTGGCAGAAAACATCTGCATTTCAAGGCAGTCTAATGTGGAGGTGGTGGCATGGCTATTTGGGGGGGGGGCTTTTAGCCATATGTATGTTGAGAATCAAGAGCAAAGAGCCCAGCAGAATGATTTAAAATGTTGTGAGTTTGCCCAGAAAGGAAGCTCCAGCAAAGCTGTGGACTACAAAAGTAGAGCTGAGGTGATCTCAATTGCTGATAGGGAACAGGAGAATACAAAAGGTGGCCGAGGACATCACAGGAAGCAGCAAGGCTTCATCCTTTGCAGCTTCAAAACTACAAAAGTGAAAGACTTTGCTTTGAGGAGAAAACTGCAGACTACCATGTTCCAGAATGGTGGCAGCACAGAAAATTTGCTCCTCAGGCTTGGATTCAGAGTGCCCAGTGATCCAGGCACTTGGTTCCTACAATGAAGAGAGAAAAGCCTGGCTACTGCTGCAGCAGGCAGCAGACCCTGGCATCTTCTAGGTGTCTCTGGCATTAGGTGTATGCAGAACGCGAGAGTTGTGTGGTTAAAAAGGCTTCCACCCCAATTTCAGAAGGCCTGGGAGGCCAAGCAGTGTGCCCCTGAGAAGGCAGTGTGTGAAGCTGTGAGTGTGAAACCAAAGGTGCAGTGGAGACCCCAGAAGTTTGGAAAAGACAGAAACATGGACCATCTAAGGGAAGTTGTAAGGGGGAGCAACATGGGCCCAAGACAGAAGCCATGGTAGCTACAACCACTGGAAGTGCTGTAGGCATAGGAGCCATTCAAGCCCTTTGGAGTTTATAACATGCCACAGATTGCTACCAATTGTATATGGGACTGCAGGACATAATGTTTGCCCTGCTTGATTTTGGATTTGCTTTGATCTCAATTCTTTGTATTCCTGTTTCTTACATCTGGAATGAAAATGTTTACCTTGTGCCATTAAATGTTGGAAGTGTTTAACTTTATTTTCACTTGTACAGGGGTTGTAGCTAAGAGTTTGCCTTGCATCTTGGAGGAGACTTTGGACTTGGGCTTTTCAGCAGTTCTGAAACTATTAGAACTTTGGCAACTCCTGCAGATAGACTAAATACCTTTTGCACAAAAGGATGTACATGAGTCTCTGTGGGCCAAGGGGCAGAATTTTATTGGATCTAATGTAATATAATGTTGATAAACTTAACACTGGTTCTTAAGAATTTTTAAAGCTGTGTTATAATGTTCAAATTGTGAAATGATAAGAATAAGCCTGTCATTGTATGTGGAAACCAGCTTAAAGATGTGTCTGGTTGCCAAGTTGACAAGGAGTAGATTGTAATGGTTGATACATTATGTCAACTTGAGAAGTTTAGAAGTTTAATGAAGTAACTCAACAGAGGGCTAGGATCCTCGTTTTGTAAATATCCTCAACCTGTGCAAGAGGAGGGCACTGAGATGATGTGAGTGCTACACCCGCCCTATGAGGGGGCAGCCTGCTTACAATATGAGGGAGGAAAAGAGGCTTCTTCTCTCCCCTTTTTGCTCTTGCTGCTTTTGCTGCCTTCTGCTACTTTGAGCTGTTGCCCCTGTGCTATGCCACCCTGCCTTGCAGTCAACTGATTATGGAATGAAACCTCCACAAACTGTGAGTTAAATAAACTTTTCCTTCCTTAATTGTAGGTGTTGGGTATTTTGACCCAGCAAGGAGAGAAAAGTAACCAGGACAGTCAATCATGAGGTTATTTATAATGGAAAATACAGTGTAACAAGAGAAAGAGAATGTACTCAAGCATCAGGACTCCTAGAAACACCTTTGAGGAACTCCCTGTGTCTTAGTTACTTTTCGCTCATTTCTGAGACAAAATACCTGACGCCCAAAATTAGGGAAGGAAAGGTTTATTCTTACAGTTTCTTGGGACTTTCAGTCCATACTTAGCTGGCTCCAAGTCAGCATGGCGTGGTGGGACTGCCCTTCGTGGTATCTGCGAGCAGCAAGGCATGCTGGCGAAAGAGAGAGAGAGAGAGAGAGGCGTGGAAGTGGAAGACCTGCCTTCCCTTACACTATATCAGCTCCACCCCTGGGCGGGCACAGTGCTCACATTGCCAGACAGCAAACCAGTAACAAACCAATAACTCAGCCCCATCAAAATTACATGAGGACTTGGGGGTACATAGTATACACTATACATTCCACCCCTGGACCCCCAAGGACTCATGTACATTTTTACTACAAAAGACATTTAGTCTATCTCTAAGAGTTGTCAAAGTCCTAACAGTTTCAGCATTGCTGAAAAGTCCAAGTCCCAAATCTCCTCTAAGATCTATGGCAAACTCTTATCTGTAACCCACTGTATAAATGAAAATGAGGTTAAGCACTTCTAACATATAAAGGCACAAGATAAACATTACCATTCCAAAAGTTATAAACAGGGGAATACAAAGCATTGGAATCAAAGCAAGTGCAAAAGCCAGCAGA
>RJWM01028041.1:0-26153 GCA_004363535.1 Dasyprocta punctata | reverse complement strand
TCTCATGTGCCCCAGATCTGAGAGGCAGGATGAAGATTGTTTATGTAGTACAAGAAGGTGTTGGGAGAGGGAAGGAACAGTCTCACGTAGAAACATATGCTCTCCGAAGATACTTGAAAAATAAAGCATGCTGTCGAGAGAGAGCAACATCTGTGTTGCACACGGGCAGACCACCAGTAGTGCAGCAGGCTAGAGGAAGAAGGGAAAGGCGTACACAAACAAGATCGGACATTATGTCTTGTCAAGATGACATGTTAAGGCCCTGTGTCTGCATCTCATTCTCTGGTGGGTTAATGAGAACTCAGCCATCTGGGAAAATCAAGGATGAGTAAACTGGCTGCTTTGGTATTTTCACAGTTTTGCAAAAATGCAAAGCATTCCCAAATTCTTCCTGGGGCTATTTTTTTTTCCTGCCAGAAAGAATCCTATAGAATACAGTTTATTGATCTATATACACATTTTGACACATATATTTTAGGACTCTTATTCTAAATGTACTGCAGCAATACAAGCAACTGTTTCTTACCCATAGACCACAGATTTTCAGTAGATAATACTAAATTTAGAAAACATTAGTTCGCATTAGTCAATGACAGCAAGAATTTATAACATTAATATCAGTCCTCTATAAATGTTAGAAATTGGTAAGTCTAAGATAAACATGTGAAAGTCAAAACATTAACAATTTGCTAAAACATAGAAATAAAGCTTCATGTCTTTGTTACTGTATGACTCCATTTTAGTGATTAAACAGAAAGGTAGAAATTATAAATCAAGTCAGGTGAAAACTAGCAATAGGATTAGACACAATTTAAACTAGAATATTACTATTCTATAATTTATCACAATTTAAAAGGTTATCCATATGAAATGTATACAAAATTCATAGCAATATCCATATTTACACAGTAATATGCCTACATTAGTAAACAGGTAGAATTTGTCATTGAAAATATGAATTTATTTCTAAAATCTCAGGTTTCAGATTAACAAGGGTGGGAAAAAATTTAAGAGATAAATAACTTCAAGCATGTGGTGTCTGTGGCATCCACTATATAATTCTTTTTTTTTTTTTTTTTTTTTTGTGGCACTGGGGATTGAACTCACAACCTCGCGCTTGCCAGGGCAGGCGCTTAAGCCGCTGAGCTAAACTCCCCAGCCCTTATAATTCTTGAAACTATAAAAAATGATAGAAAACACGAATGTCAAGGGAAAGAGAGAAAACTGTTGAAACTTTATGCACATAGTTTGCAACAACCTACCAGTGTCAGATCACTAAACATACACAATAATCAAGGACTAGGAGTATGGGATAAAATAAAAAGCACCAAGTGTCGAGTAAATGTAAACCAAGAGTGACTGAGAAAATAAAACTGAAAAATTCATTCATCTGTATTCTATACATAAAAAAACAATTCTATATAAGATCACAGGAGTTTCATCAGTGATATTTGGTTTTCAGAATATCTTGGAGACATTTGTGCCCCTTTTTCAATGAAAGTGACCAATACCCAACATCCCATTGGGCTGCTTTACAAGGAATTCACATAAATTTTCCTTTCTCTCATTCACCAACAGTGTTTTTAACACTCTGTGGACTAATTGATTTCTCCTAGATTGCTGCTATGGATGAAATAGTAACCTATTATTTAGTGAGAGCTTAATAATTGTTAATTTACTAATGTGTTAACTTGTTTAATTTTTATAACAACTCTGTATTCTTTTCTTTTTTAAAGATTCAGAAACTAAGCCTTGACTGTAGAAGCAATGTATTGCTTAAAATGTTAAATTAGGAGAGCCAGCAGATCTGCCTCTGCCTGCTGGTCCCTGCCACCAGAAGGCTCCTTCCTGCGGGCAGCCAGCATGGGAAGAGAGAGCCAGCAGATCTGTCTCTGCTTGCTGGTCACCTACAGTAGAGGGCTTGCTTTCTGTAGGCAGCCAGTAGGAACAGAGACACACAGCTAGGTAAGCCTGGTGCATCCCACATGCAGGCCATCACGGGAGGCCCTTGCTTCCTTTGGGCAGCCATCATCCACTGGGAGAATCAGACAAACACACCCCTGTGTACCTGCCACCACCACAGGAGTCCCACTGTAGACACAGGCTGAGAGAAGCAGCCTCACCACCACACACCCCTGGCCATTGGGGAAGCCCCAGTGTAGCTGCACAGGTCTGGAGAAGCCCACTCCATGCCCTGCTACCTCCTTGTAAACCTGGGGTCAGAGGAACACAGGTGCCTGTTCCATTCCTCTACGCCATGGGGGGACAGCCAACGTGGGAAGTGTATGGGATCCCTCAACCAGCTTGTTGGGAGCAACCCAGGAGAATGTCAAGATGAAGGATCAAAAGGCAATTCAGACTTTCATCCCACATAGAAAAAGCCTGGGAGATACAGTCATGGAAGAAAATGGAAATCACACACTTGAAATCTCTGAGAGGATAGCAAATAAAGTAAAGAAACAACTTCATGAGACTGTAAAAGTAATCAAATCAGAAATAGTGTCTCAGGTAAAATAAGAAATGAAAAACATAATTGAAGAATTGCTCAGCATATCTAAAGAAAACATAGATAAAAAAAAAGAGGAGCATAGGAAAATGATGGAAACCTTGAATGAACAATATAGAAAGGAATTACAATGCATGACACAGATTCAAAATGATATCCAGGAAATTAAAAAGTGGATCAAAAGCTGGCAAAACCACTTGAAAGAGACTGAAAATAAACTTTCAGACCTTGAAAACAGGATTGCAGCTAGTGATCGTGAAAGGAAAGATGTTTTAAAAGTAACAAAGAACCAGGAAATAACAATTCAACAGTTGCAAGATGATTCAAAGAGAAATAATTCAAGAGTGATAGGTATCAATGAAGAAGCAGGGATCAACACAAATGAAATAAAAAGGCTTTTTACAGAAGTAATAGCAGGAAACTTTCCAAGCATGGGAAAATGATCTGATATACAGATAAGTGAGGCATACAGGACTCTGACTAGCAATAACCAAGGTAAATCTACACCCCGACATATAATATAATCAAGATCCCAGAAATTCAGCACAAGATAGAATATTAAAAGCTGTTAGAGAAGAAAAAAAAAAAAACAGATCACCTATAAAGGAAAACCAATCAGAATCATGGCAGACTTATCAACACAAACCATCAAGTCAAGAAAAGTTTGAAGTGAAGCATTTCAAATCCTGAAAGAAAACAACTTCCAACCCAGACTGATGTACCTTGCAAAACTACCTTTCAAAACTGATGGCAAAATAAGATACTTCCATGATAAAGAACAACTGAAGGAATTCATGTCCACCAAACCAACAGAGAGTGCTGAAGGATATTCTAGAGAGAGATAAAAATGACCATGGTTCTAGGAACAGCAGCAGAGGAGGCTCGCCAAACAGGACAGACAGCTGAATGAAGGGGAAAAGTGGAGGACCAACAGCAGGAGGATAGCACGGCAGAGACAAACTAATGTATGCTGGTTGTAACCATTAATGTAGATGGCCTCAATTCAGCAATAAAAAGAAACACAAGGAGAGTGGATCAAGAAACAAGATCCATGAATATACTGTACACAAGAAGCACATTTAACTTGAAAGGAAATTCATAGACTGAAAACCAAAAGGGAGAAAACAATTGTTCTACGTGACAGGAGATGAGAAAATAAAGCAAGGATAACTTGCCCATCAACCACAGAATAGATAAGAACTACATGGTATTTTTGTACAATGGAAAGCTACCAAACTATAAAGTAGGATAATCTCAGGCTCTTGTAGGTAAATGGATGCAGCTGCAGGTCATGTTCACAGGCAAAACAGTTTGAACTCATATGGGTGAACACTAGCATAAAAAGCAGAAGGAGTTAGATCCAAAAACACAATAGATAATATAAAAGTGATAGGGGAGGAAACACCTAGGAGGAGAAGGTGGTAACTAATGTTAATTTCTTGTTGTCCTGAACTCTTGTAATGTTTTCACAATTTTGTTAGGTTTAGTTCTGTTCTGTCTTGTTTTGTTAGATTTTACTGTGTCTGATGGTATGGGCATCTATTTTGAACATAATGGGATGCATTATGGAAATCATGGTTGATTTTCTATTACTTGCTTTGAAGTCCCATAATGCTTTCATTCTTTTGTTTAATTGGTTTTGTTCTGTCTTGTTTTGTTTGATTTTATTATGTGTGATGGCATGAACAGCTATTTTGAGGAAATGAGACACTATAGTAACCATTGTTCATTTCCTGTTATCTGGTTTTGAAGTCCTGTAATGCTTTTATTATTTTTTTATTGGTATTAGTCTGTTTTCTATTATTTGATTTCATTGTATATGAGGGTATGGACAACTATTTGGAAGAGAACAAAAGACATTATGGCAGCCATTTTTGATTTCCTATTGTTTTGTTTTGAAGTCTCATAATGCTTTCATTCTTTTGTTTGGTTTTATACTATTTTGTCTTGTTTGATTGTATTGTGTGTGAAGGTATGGGCAACTATTTCAAAAGAAACAAGAGTCATTATGGTAACCACTGTTAATTCCCTGTTGACTTGTTGTGAAGCCCTGTGTTGCTTGCAGTGTTCTGTTTTGTTTTGTTTTATTCTCTTTAAAATGATGAAATAAAATAAAATGTTAAATTAAAATGTAAATTACAGACATGTCTGACTTTGAAATTCATGTTTTCTTTTATAATGTTTCTTTAAGAAATCATTTCTACCTAAATTGTTAATTTTTTACAGTGACATTATGTCATGACTCTGCATTATTGTCCTCTGTCAACAAGTTCAAAATGAAACTCCTTACCCTATTAACTATTAAAGTGGTGGCTTAGTTACAGAAACTTATAAAATAACACAAAGATAAAACAGCATTGTCATTGTAACTAAATCATTCAAAACTGAAACTATTAACACCTTAGAATAATAACTTTTAGATTTTGCCTTTGTCATTTTTGTTTTGCCCATTCATTATTCATTCTCCCATTCTTGGCCTATTCAGAGAAATGATGAATTTTGAAAATTCTAAGCAGAATTATAGTCCTTTGAGAAAACAACATTTCAGACAGGAAGGTGACTCTTAGATCCCAGTGGTCTATTCTCTATAGTGTTGGGCTTTTCATCAACAAATGGCTCAGTTTTGTCTATCAAGGAAAACTAGAGATTGACTTCCAGAATAATAGATTGAGAATTTCAGTGAATCACTCACTGTCCATAAAAACAAGAAAAATTATAACAAAAAAATTTGAAGTAATCATTTCTAGACCCTAACAAGCCACTGTTTGGTTAATGAAGAAGTGTACTGAAAAGGTTGATATCTTAGAACTATATTCAAAAGCCATATGCTTCCTTTATATCTTATGGGGCCCCAAAAGTCTAGCACAATTCAGGCTGTTGAGGAAAGTCTTACAATATTGTTATTGACCCAAATTTTGTGTCTTGCCCAAAACTCTTCTTTTGAAACCCTAGTGTGCCTAGGGACCCTAAAGAAATATTTGTGGTGATTAAAATTACATGAAATCATGAGTGGGGACCCGATTTGATGGAAAAAGTATATTTATAAGAAAGAGAAACTAGACTTCTTCACTTCCTTCCCTCCTTCTCTTTTTCATTATCTTACTCTTCTTCTCCTCCCTAGGCATGCAGAAAAAAGAAAGATCAAGGACCTCACAGAGAGAAAACAAACAACCACAACCTGAGGAGCTAGCCCTCACTATTCTGGCTGACACATTTGTTTTGGGCCTCTAGAACTGTTTTAGCCTCTAGAACTGTGACAAAACAAATTTCTGTCGTGAGAACCACCCAGTCTATATTTTATGATGGCAGTATGAGTAGACTAACACAGATATGCTACCTAAAATATTAAGACTGGTTTTGTCTATATTTATTTAGTTTTTTGGTACAATTTAGATATACATAATGATCACATTTATCATAGGGAACTTGCACATGGTTTGTCTTAGTTCTTTTTATTTCCTCCCATTCTCCTCTCCTTTCTTTAGTTCCTCTTCCCTCATTTATAAAGATTTGTTTCCATTTTATACTTTATCCTTACTGTTTTCTTTTACTTTTCTCTCCCCACCCTCATTCTACTTTCCTTTTAAACAATTTCTTCCTATTCCACATTATCTATTAAACGTTTTAGTTCCTATTTACACTTTCAGTCTCTCACACCAGAGAATGCTATATTTACACGAGTGTCCTATTTATTTCACTTAAGAGCATCGTATCAAGGTGCATCCATTTAGCTACACATGTCTTGTTTATCCTTTTTTATGGCTCAGTGGCACTCCCTTGTATAAAAGAAACCATCAACAAAGTGAAAAGACAACGCACAGAGTGGAAAAAAAAAGTCTTATCCAGTTGTTCTACAGACAAAGAACTAATATCTAGAACATATAAAAAATTGAAAAAAATTAGACCTCCTAAATGTAAAGACCAAATTCATAAAATGGGCACCTGAAAGAAGTACAAACAGCAAACAAATATATGAAAAAAATTTTAACATTACTGATCATTCAAGTGATGCAAATTAAAACGACACAGATTTCATCTCACTCTAGAAATAATGACTGTCATCAAGAAATCAACCAATAACAAATGCTGGTGAGGCTGCGGGGAAAAAATAACACTTCTTCACTGCTGGTGGGAGTGTAGACTGGTGCAGCCACTGTGGAAATCAGTGTGGAGATTCCTCAGATAACTAAGACTAGAGGTTCCATTTGACCCAGTTAGTCCCCTTTTGGGTATCTTCCTGGAAGAAATAAAAGTATCAGCCCACAGTGATATATGTGCACCAATGTTTATAGCAGCACAGTTTATAATAGCCACATCTTGGAAACATTCAAAATGCTCATCAACTGAGGAATGGATAAAATATTAAATTTTTTCAAAGTAATTTATAAAATATGGAAGACAAATATATAATATGTGCCATGTAAAAATGCAAAAAAGCAGTATTTCACTGACAGGGTACAAGTTTTGCTTTGTACATAGTTCATAAAGACTTCAAATCAGCTATTTTTTTTGTACTGGGACTCAAACACAGGACTTTGCACTTACCCGGTAAGTGCTGTTTTGTTGAGCTATTTCCCTAGCCTAAATCAGCTATTATAATACATTAAAAAAAGGTAAAAGGGTATATCTACAGGACTGTACATAAAATATCTAAATGGTATTTAAATTAAAATGACATATGATAATGATATGTCACAAGAATATCTGTAGTAATAATTCTTTATTCAAAATGTGCAAAAATTGAAAAGAAAAAATATTAGATTTAATTAGAGACTCCAATAGGCAGAAGAAAGAGTAAGTGAACTTAATAGTTTGAGAGAGATTATTGAGTCTGAGGAGGAAAAAGAAATCAAATGAAAAAATGGAACAGTGACTCAGGAAACTTTTCATGATACCATCAAGCCTCCTAACATACACATAATGAGAATTCCATCAAGGGAAGAAAAAGAAAGGGCAAAATTATATTTCAAGAAATAATGGTCAAAAACTTTTCAAGTTTGATGAAAATATTAATGTATATATCTAAGAGAGTCAAGGAGTTCCAAGTAAATAATCTAAAAATAATCATCATCCAGTTGAGAAAAGCCATAGGCTTTAATAAGACTAGCAATTATACAGGTGATTAGCTAGAGTTTGCACTTCTCAGGGTGGATCTTCAATTTTCTGCCTTCCAACATATCTGAATATGTTAGTCTACATAAATAGAAAATTAAAATGATGAGTAGAGAAAAAAAATTTTATACTTAATTACTTATGAAACAAAAATAATCTACAATGTTACTTAAAGTAGAAAATTCAAATGACCTATAGAGAAAAATGAAATTAATTTTTGCATATATTTGTTCATTATATTATATATATAGCTTATTAGAATTACACTGTGAAATTTCTGCAACATCTCACAACTAGAAAAATATGATCATGAGAACCAGAACCAGTGTACAAGTGCTGTGTCTATTCAAGACCATCTCATTGGTCAATGCAGTGATTAAATGTACCAGCATCTCCAGCCACGTGACTGCTTACACACAATTGTACCAAGTAGCAGCGACAGTGGAGACGCAGATGGAAACCACTCAGTGCAATTCATGTGTAAGCAGTCATGCAGTTAGAGATGTTGCTGTGTCATACACACACAGGAACTCAGAATTTAACATCAAATATAGTTCAAAAGAAGCATAAACTGTTATCATAATTTATTGTTGTCCATAATAAATTCTGATAATAGTTAACCAATGTGAGTAAAGGTAATACTAATAATCATATTAGTAATAATGTTTTTAAAGAATTATTTACAAAATTTTACCAGTGTTACAGAGTACATTCAGTAAAAATGAGATAACATTTTAAGAATGCAATAAACTGCAGATGTAACATTTGGATTTCCATGTACTTGAATCTTCACCTTGCTAAAATGGAGTAAATTGGTAAAATATAATTTTCCTTTTGGCCTATAGGGCTGACCAAAAATGTACCCCAAGAGCAAATAACTCCCCACCCTCAGCTACACCATTGCAAATATATCTTATTAGAAATCAGAGTCCACAACACCAAGGGATCACATATTCAAACTGCTGTAAAAAAAAGAGTCTGTCAAACAAGAATTCTATATCCAGCAAAACTAGCCTTCAAACATAACAGAGAAAATAAGGCATTTTCATAAGATTAAAAACTGAGAGAATTTGCCACTAACAATTGACATACAATAATTATTAAAGAGTCTTTAAGATTGAGATGAAAGAACACTGAACAGTAACTTCAGTTTAGTTCCAATTCACAATAGTTTCAACTCACAGAAATTAAAACCATCAGAAAAAGTAATCATATAGCAAATTAAAAGAAGAGGAGATTATTTTTATTTTAGTATATTTATATCCTGCTGAAATTACATTGGCATACATCTCAACTAGATTTTTTTAAGATACTAATTGTAATACCCAGGAATCCACTAAAAGCCCTGAAAAGTATAATAAAAGAAATATTAAAATTAAAGCAATACACTAGAAAATATCTATTTAATGCAAAAGAACACCATAATGGGGAAATGGAGTGAAAGACACAGGACATAGCAAAAGCAAATAACAGATTAGCAAATGTGAGTCCTACCCTAACAATAATTACACTAGATGTAAACAGAGTAGAATTCTAATTAAAATGTAGTGATTAGCAGATAAATTTTAAAACTCACCTATGTATTTTCTGTGACAATATGTACATTTTAGATTCAAAGGCACAAGCAATTTAAAAGGATAGTGAAATATATTTTCAAAATAGATTAAGAATCTATATTAATATCAGACAAACTAGAAGTTAATACAAAAATAAGTTTGTAGAGATAGAAGTTATTGCTTCCACAGATAGTAATAATAGGATCAACTTGCAAGGAAAATAAAACAAGTATAAACATATTCACCTAATGGTAGTGTTCTGAAATATGATTTAATACCTCACAGAATTGAAGGAGCAAATAGAAAAGACAGCAATAATGGCTATGTTTCACTGAAACATAGAAATTGCCTAACGGACAATTTTCTTGATCTACGTTTTAATTTTTCTTTTTTTTGTTTGTTTGTTTGGGTTTTTTGGGGGGGGTGTTGGTGCTGGGGATTGAACCCAGACTCTTGTACATGTAAACCAAGAACTTTACCACTGAGCCACATCCCACCTTTTTTTAAAAAATTTTGATACAGGGTCTTACTGAACTAGTAAATTGCCCAGGTTGGGCTCAAACTTGTGATTTTCCTGCTCTAACCTCTCCCAGAATGCTGGAATCACAGTGTACCACCACATTCAGTTGAAACTAAGCATATTTGACATATCCTCTCTTTCACCTCTAACATCATCTCTATCAAAAACCTCGACAAACATCAACATCTTAACTTGATGTCTTGTTCTCTGCATAAGCAACTCCACCATCCTGGTACAAGCTACCACTGTCTCTCCTTAGACTTACAAGTTTCTAGTTTCTTTACTAACTTCATTTTCTTCTTTTCCTTTTTCAGTTCATTTTTCATGCAAAAGCAAGTGCTGTGTTATTCATAAATGTTTGTTGGATAGTAATACTGCAAATCATGAAACTTATTATAAGATTTCCATTATATTCAAAATAAAATCAAACTTCTATCAAATGCCTACAAAACTCTTGTAATATCTGAGCATGTTTAATTCTTTTAACAATGTTTACATTCATAAATCCCATTTTGAAACAAATTTTGGCACATGGCTTCCTTTCTTTATCAAACTCATCATGATTGCTTTTTTGCTTTATCTTCTATCATGCTATTCCTCCCACATGGACTCTTCTGGGTCCATGCTTAAATATGCCTTTGTCCAAAGAAGTCTTCTTTGATCCCTGATCCAAAGCATACTTGACACTGTGTTTCACTGGTTTCTATACATTTTTCTTCAGAGATCTCATCCCTCTATTGTTATGTATTAGTGAAAATATTCTTTGAAAACTGAAACCAAAATTTATCAGTTTTTTCAGTTTTTCCAAAAATGTAAACTAAAGAAAAATAATACAGAAAATTTTAATTTAATGGGCAAAAATAATTACAAAAGATCAATGCTTCTTACGACTTTCTATTTATCTTTTGTGGATGATTTCTCTTCTGAAAGGGACTATGAGAGGAAAGGAAAAGATTTATGAACCTTTTAGCTTTAAGTAGCCACCAAAATGTTTTATGTCTAAATTCTGCCTGGGTTTCACTTTCTTTAGGATCAAAAATTCTTTTTATCTCTAATTATTTCATCTAACTGTCAACACACAGAATCCTTGGTATGCTAGTTTTTTTTTTATAGAAGTCATTCAAATATTCTTTAATCAGACTTAAAACACATATTTTTTATGGTTTTCATTATTATTAGTGGCCAATGACATCATGATTTAAGTTTATTTCAGACAAACACTGAGGTATGAACATAGGACTGAGGAACATCAAGTGAGTAGAACTCACCATAAATTGGTATGTACAAAATTGATACAATTTTGAGAATACTTTTTGTTTTGTAAAATATTGGTAATATTGTTTTGTTTTCAAAAGCAAAATTGCAACTTTTTAGCATATGTCATATCAATAAAATTTTAAGTGTTCTAAATTCCTGGTGTTTGGAAGTTATGTTGACCTCTTCAGAAATTTTTTTTGAATTGAAATTGATTGATCAAGTTGAGAAATTTGGGGTAGAATGAAGTATTTAAACTTGTTCACACTCCTTCAACACTTAGTGTCATTAGCATGACAAATGATTCTGACTGACATAAACACTTAACATTATGCCTAAATGTTATCAAAAATTAATCACTTGCTTCAGTGTTCATTTGGAAGAGCTGGAATTTCAGGAATTTTAACTTACGGTATACAGAAAGAAATATTTAACTTATAAAAACTACATATCACCTATTTGTGGTATGTTTAAGAAGTTAACACTGTATAATTTGTCAGTATGTAAACTGCCCTATGATCATATAATTTCTGTCTGCCTTGGTTTAAAATGCTTTTCTGTAGACACACACACACACACACACACACACACACATCCACATCTATCTGCCTTTCAAGGTATTTTCATTAAAATATTTTATTAAAGTAAGTTGGAAGTAAGTGACTAGATGCATCATAATCAGGGAGCTGTATTTCAATGATTCTGTCCCTCTGTTCTGCTATTCTTGAGTCATAAGTTTCAGGTTCACTTTCCTTACTAATTAAAACTAGTCACTAGTATAATTTACCTCTTAAAGTACTGATTTTCAAAGAAAACATTAAAGTTGATATCAAATTGTGCTTGTCCAACACATAAAGATCTTAAATATTCTCTTCTGAGAAAAATAAAGACCTTCCCTGATGTTTCGTGGATGTAGCATAAATTTTCAAATTCCAGTTGACTTGAAGGAAATGACACTTTTCATTGCCCAGAAGTAACTGTAGGCCTCAAAAACATTAAGCGCAAACTCAAAAATTCCCACTTTATCAGGACAGCAAAGCAATGGTGTACATGAAAATACATGGAGAAAACATTTTCTAAAAACTGCCTTGAAAGTTTAAAGGATCTTTCAAAGGAAGTTTGGCATTTTAGTTGTATTATAACTTACTCTAAAGTTCTTTTAGTTACTATTACTCTGTGTTTCTTTGAGTATCTACAAGGAGGGTTAGTTCTGAGCTACCACTTTTGCAGACACTTTTATATCTTGTATTTTTACAATATTATGAGCAATAAAAAGTGGTGGGCATAAATTTTGAAAAAAAAATATATATATATATATATATTACTGAATCATCTTGGTAGTAGAAACTGAAAATTAACCTATCAGAGACAGAGCTAGCAAGACAGATTTTCCAGATTCTTACTGGATGTAATTCAAAATTCTACATAGAAGAATCTAGGGGGCAGAAATCTATTGTAATTTAAATAGGAGGCTAGATGAATTATCTAAAATTGAGAAATGTACTGTTTTTAATCAGATTATATATTTATTTAGAATGACTTGAATTTGCATTGTTTAGCTCATATGACTTTTACCTTTTTTTCCTTCATTACTAGGGATTGAACTGAGGGGCTTTGCATTGAGCTATATTTCCCAGCCATTTTTCATGTTTCATTTTGAGACAAGATGTCCCTAAGTTTCCCAGGTTGGGAATCTTGAGATGCTCCTGCCTCTCCCACTCAGAGTACTGGGATAACAGGCGTGCACTACTAGGCTCAGTTAGTTATATTTTTATTTGTAGAGTTGACGGAAAGAAAAGACACCATTAAGGACTCATACTTCCACTCTACAAAGAACCAAGAATCTCAGAATAGCTGTAGGATCAAGGTAGGCTAGAAATAATATGCCTGGGATCATTAAATCAGAATAAATATCTACACAGAGTATAATAAAAACTTGTATGTGACAGAGAATTGGAATTTTAACGTTGTTTTTAAGAAGCTTAACTCTCATCATCTACAACCATTCTTCTAGATGCTGTATGTAAATCACCTTCATTCTCGCAATTTCATAACAGCAATTGGTCTTACTTAATTACAGTCATTATGCCAACTAGGGTACATGATCATATTTTGTGGTCAAAGATTTATCTGGTAGATAGTTATTTAGAGCCTACTATTTGCTTGCCACACATTGTATCTTTCATTATATTCAATATTGATTCAGTGATTACAGAATTGAGCAAAGAATCTAAAATCAACTCTTCTCTGTCAAGAAAAGTGACTAGACTAGGATGGCCTAAGAAATACTCTGAAAATATTCTGAAAATATTCAAACAATACTTTGAATTGAGTATCATATGGATCTTTCCTATGTAGAGTATAGGCTAAGTTGACGTCTGACATCTCTTAAAATGCTTTTTCTCTGCCTCTTATGCTTCTTTAGAGAAACAAAAAGGCTTCTTGATTTTTTCCACAAAGGCCTAACAGTATCCTATCTTTATGCCTATATCCTAGTAATTTCTCCAATCCAGAATGCTCTTTGCAGTGGTTATACATATATTACTGTCTTGGAATTCTATTTATCTTTCAAAGAGCTCTCAAATTTCACATCTTTCTGGTAATAGTATCATACCAAGCCAAAGGAGCAGGGTCAGTCCACCTATCCACTGGGATGACATTGTTACCCTGTTGAACATATAAGGCAAATCATTAAACCAGGAAGATTATTCTCAAGTGTTAAGATTTGGTAAGATTTGCCTTGCCAGGTTTTGGGCTTACTGGGAAATTGCCACTCCTTCTTTCATGCATATTTCTTTCCTTTGCAATGTGTATATTTATCCAGTGTATGTGTCTGGGCCACTTTTGAAGCATATAACTTATTTCTTTTTAGACATTTGTAGCTGAAGAGGAATTTTGCCTAAGAATGAATTATATCTCAAGTCTCATCCATACCTGATTTAAATAATGTGTAGATGGGACTTTCAACCTTAGTGTTGATGCTGGAATAAGTTAAGCCTATTGGGGGTCATTGGGATGTGACAAATGTGTTTTATACACCAGAAGGATGTGAGTTTTGGGCCAAGGGATCAAATATTATAAATCGTATGTTTGTGCTCTCCTTCCCAAATTCCTATGTTGAAATGTTAACCCCCAATGTGATCATAACAGGAAATGTGATCTTTAGAGGGTGATTAGGTTTAGTTAAATCATTTGGTTGAGGCCCCTATGTTGAGATTAGCACTCCTATAAAAAGAAAGAGAAGAGGTGATCTTTCTTTCTTGCTTCTGCAAGGATACATGAAATGACTGGTACTCATTGACCAGATGGAGTGCCTTCACCAAACACTGTCAAAATTATATGTTTGGCCATTCTGTGCTCCAAGACTTTGAGAAATGAATGTTTGTTACTAAATCTACTCAGTCTATGGCATTGTTATGCAATAGCAAGCAGAAACACCAAAACAACACCCAGGATTTGGAGACAGATTTATTTATGTCAATGGGCACTGATCGGATTCATTCTCAGAACATCCGGCTCTGGTGGCCTAGGACTTTTATATGACACACCAGCAGGTAGTACAAAGGAGGTACAAAGGCAAGACAGAGCAGCCTGACAGTTCTTCTGATTAGCTAGCAGGGAGAGATCATCAGTTACAAGGGTAGATTAATGATCATCAAGCTTGGCACAATTTTACAGTCAGGCATTCTGCATGTTTGGTTAGCACTTGTGGTTACAGGGTTCAAGAAAGTAATTACCAAAAAGAAAAAAAGAGAAAGTAATTACAAAGTCATGAAGTAGTTACAGAGGTAGGCAGTTTCAAAAGAACAAAACTAAAAAGAACAATTTCTCTTGCACAGTTTTTCCCTTTCAGTTACAGTAGCCAGAACTGACTGAGACATTTAAGTTTCTATTCATTCATTCATGCATTCATTCAGTTTAGCTTTATCCTTAACTAGAGATAACTGACACATCACATCACTTCCTTCTTTGTACTCTTTTATTTACATATGCTATTTTGTCCTCTGCATTATCATTTTTTAATCTTTTGTTTTATTCTTTATTAAGCCATAATGTCTTTAGGAAAAACAGGATAGAAACTGTTCAATCCTTTGTAAGAGTTGCTCAGTAAATGTATTTAAACTGAACTGTGTATTTGCTAAAGTAAAATGTATCTGAGTGGTATATAAGCAAATAGTTATTGATGGTACTGTGGCATGATATAAAGCAGCATGAGTTCCACCTGTCTGCTCATTAGAAATGTGTCTCAGGCCACACTCCAGACCTACTGTATCATGGGCTGTATTTTTAAACAATTCCAGGAGACATTCATTTGCCTAAAGTTTGAGAAATACTACAGAGTTCATGTGCTGTAGAATCAACACCTTAGTGTGAGTCTAGGCCACACTATTTACTATCTAAGGCTCATAGGACAACTTTAGTATATGTGCTGCTGAAGCAAGCACCATAGGACAACTTTTAAAAGCTCAGTAATTTTAGTCCTGGGTGACCGATGGGAACTTGGAAATCCAGAAATCACACAATAATTAGCAAAAAGAAATTTGTTTAAGCAAAGATAGCAGCAGTTTGATGAGACAAAAATGAAGGCTCAGTCAATGTCTAGTTCTGTATTCTAACTCATTTGGAGAATTACTATGTCCTTTCTTGAGTGAACAAGATATATCAGAGTATTTCATTTAAAATCATACATAAACATCATGGGAACTTATAGCTGTTATTTGTGGCAGATACTTGTAACAGAAAATAAGGAAAAGTTGTAGAGTAACAGTCAAATGGAAGAAGTATTGGAAGATTATTGCAATAATAAAGTAAGAATTTATATTGGTCAAAAAAAGTATTAGGAGTGAATTATTTCATGTAGATGTGAAATATTTTGAAGAATTAGCATCAACCACTGGCTGGATATAAGAAGAAGAAAGACAAGGGTATTTTGAAAATGATCAAATCATAGTGTCTTCGAGAACATGAGCAGCAAGAAGAAATACAGAATGGGAGAGAAGACATTCTCCAAATTTAAGCAGCACCTGAAAGCCTCAAATCCTGCATTTTTACTTATAGTTTGGTATTGGCAAATTAACCATAGCATACTGAAACTGATGTAGGAAGCATAAGGACATTTTCTTCATTCTTTCTATATTATATATTTGGGAGGAGCGGGAGTGTTGGTAAAAATTTCACTGGGAAAAGTTTCATTCTCAAGGTCCATTAGAACCCAAGAAAATACAGATCTGAATTTTTTAAAAAGGAATACATTTCTATTGGGAATGGTATTACTTTAGATATACATGTGAATAGAAGGTTATAGAGAATCAAAAAGAATGAAAAAGATAATATATTATAAATTCACCTCTATAAACAAATTTCTTCCAAAATTCATGTTTTTTTACAAGTATTGTATAGTGTAATATAGTTTGTGTTGAGCTAGAGGTTTTAAAACCATGAAATTATCAAGATTTCAGACATAAGGATAAAAACGAATATGATTTTATTATTCTATAGAGTGCCTTTGCTTATGAAACACTGTCTTTTCTGTAGTGCTATTTGTAAAATGAACATCATGGTCCATTTAACTTTGCTAGATACATGAGTTGGGTTAACTGGAGGGAGAAATAACAACTTCCAAAACATAGATTATGAAATAAATGCATAATTTCATAACTTTTCTGACTTTATCTCATGGAAGCAATTTGAACAAAGCTTAGGGAAAAATGTATTTTTAGGAGCTGCAATACTCTAACTTTCTGCTATAGTTTATCACTGTAAAAATCATTTCTGTAATTGTGCAGTCTTGCTTGCATTACTTGTTAATTAGCTTTAATTATACCTTCAGCCAATTACTCAAAATGTGACCTTTTCTAACAAAAGTCAGGCAAGAAGAATGCAGGTGAGGTACAGGAACTAAACTGTACCCAACAAACAAGTCGGTGATACTAATTTTTTTTTTATTTTTTGCTTATCTATTCTACGCTTGAATAACCTGTTACTAATTATACTTTCAAATATTCATTTTTATGAAATTCATTACCTTTTCCACCAAATTCCCTAAGAAACTGGAACATGAGATTGTTATTTAACCTTTATAGCGTTAGTGACTTAAATGAACTGTTATTCATCTGAAATGAATTAAATCGATAACTGTCACAAGTCTTTGTTTATTACCACATATTTGAAAATAAAATATGCTACATCTTATTCTATGATCAAAATATGTAGCACAAGATTTTCTGTATCAGATCTCAGATATTAATAGTGACGAAGATAATGTATTAATGAAAACAAAGGAAAAGGAATAAAATACTTGAAAGTATAAGTATTCAGCCAAGATTAATTTTGGTTTCACATTTTGTACCACAGCAGTTTCTATCTAAACTCTCCATTCTCCCTGTATAATATACTTACTGATGTACACAGCATGTAGAATCCTGAAATTGTAAACAACTCTTTAGCCCATCTTCCCTTGTCTGCTTCATGATTGAGTTACATGTTTAGTAAAAACCATTATGTTTGGAACCACCATATTATTTCAGTTGGGCCTTTCAGTGAATTTATATAATTAGTAATTAACAATATTAATAATGAATATTAATAATTTCATAGCTGTGTGGAATTTGAATGCATAAGGACAATTCTTTTTTCTATGAAAGCTGACTACTTTGTAAACATGAACTAAAGCCATGTTTATCTTTAATCATATATATGTGTATTTAGCTAATCATAAAATGTATTTAGTTAATCATTAAATGTTTTACATATATATGTATTTAGTTAATCATATGTATTACATATGATATATATGATTCATATAATCATATATATATACAATTTAAATAAATTTTAGATATCCTAAGCAGGGTAAAAATAAAGCCTTTTAAATCCGGAATGACTCTAGACTCAGGTTAGTCTTTTCAAGCTCTAGTTCAAGTTCAAAGAAACTGAAACCAGAAATTATAGATAATTTTCAAAAGAAATTTCTTCAAGAAAGATGTTAGAAATCACCAATCAGCATATGCTTTCTATGTACACAGCTTTGTCTCTGCATACATTTTTTAAGACTAAATAAAAACATGTTTTAGATATGAATGCATTTTTAGGATTCTACAGTTTAAACAACTTTTTAAAAATAAAGCAACCAAAAGGAATTAAGTTTATATTACAATATGTCTAAAATTATGTATAAAATATATCTAAAATTGTTTCAGATATAACATTAACGCACGAGGGAGAAAGAGCTATGATTACAAATGCAGTAAATTCTAGCATAACAGGAGAGAGGCCAAAAAAATAAAATGACTTATACTAAATTTGTTTAAACTATTTATTATTATCATTTTTGAAATGAAGAATCACTAGGTTCAGTTAAATATGAAATCCGCTGTCCATTCTTCCTTCATTCTATGATTGAATGATACCCATTATATAATGGTTTAGCAGGGGACGTGAAACTGGTCAGTTCTCTGAGTCATCTTGGACTAACTCAGTCCTCTTCTTCACTTTTCTGCTTGTAGTTCTCAAGAATCAGTATAAAATGTGCGGGGGATACACTGTCCTGAGACTAATCCAGCAGGGACTGTTTCCAAGACTCCTTTACAACTAATTGGGGTTATATTCTTATCAATAGAATGTGGGTGAAAGTGATTGCAATTTATGAGGCTCAGTCTTAAAATACTTGAGTGCGGTCTCCTTCCCTGGGCTAAAGAGGTGTGCTGTTCATGATTCAATATTAACTATACAGGTTGGAAAATTATTCTTGAGGATGGTGAGATTCCCACAAGAATGAAATCTTTGGAGGCCAGAGAGTCTCCTAGACAAACTGCCCAATTAGCTCAGGACTGTTACATCAATACTAGGTCAGGAAGGAACTTGCCTGCCTTTGGGTGCCTCTTTGTAAAGTACCTTAACCTATGCCCATGCGCTTGTCACCATTTCCAAGTTGACTAAAATGTCCTTCTTCTATCAAAGGAAGCAAACATTATATATTCTACTGTGGGATTAATTTGTATTTATCTCTGTATTTTAATCCTTGACTAGTATAACAAAATAGCATTGTATAAGTATGTTCTGTGTATTGCTACAACCTATAAACATACGATAAGTTTTTTGTAGCCAATTCTTCTTTGAAGCTCCTCTGCTAAGTATACTTCCTGGTCATGGCCAACTACACACTCAGCAGGTGAAGTATAGTTTAATATGTGGACAAAACCTGGACTTGTAGTAATTTAAGCTTCAGCTCATCTACCAAGTGACTTTAGTCCTAATCTTTGCATATACTGTGTTCACCACTTCCTAGCTAATTAATAAATGTTACTATGAAAAATGCTCCATTAAAATTCAGTCAGTTGCAAAACAGGTGAAAAATGTTTTGTAGTTCATCTTAACTTAATTTAACCTGTTTTTATTTGTTTTGTTTTATTAAGACTGATCACCTTACTTTAGAATAATTTTAATAGTATAATGAAATTTTATCCATTTATGGCCCCGTAATACACTTCTTGCTTCAGTGAGGTAAGCCCACTGAGAAAAACAAATGAATAAATGTAAGTACATCAGACCTAATTTTCAATTTCTTTTATATTCTTAATATTGAAAGACAAGTTTGAAAATTTTCCCAGAATTTCAGGTTATTATACTTCACCCTAAAACTCACATCAATGGAATTAAAATTATTCAGGATGTCATTATTTGTAAAAAATAATTTTAAATATATTTATTGTTCTTTTTCATTATTAACAATATGCACTTGATGTGTATTCCATACATTAATTTTAATGGAACATTAATTACTAATCTAAATTTAATAAAGGGAATTATTTACATTTTATAAAACAGCTAATAACATCCCTTAAAGAAATAAAATTTAGTATGTGGCACTCTATCATTCTTCAAAATGAATTTGGACAGCACCATTTTGGGAATTTATTATTAACTATGAATAAGTACAAAATTATACTAAATAATTTCCAGTTTGAGTAAAGCTACTTCTTTTTTATTCCTGCAATGGTGTATTAGGACAAACAGATATTCATAGTCAGCACTAAAGGAAATGTATATTATAATCACATTTTAATAGATGAATTTGTCAATAAAAATCATGACTCCATAATATAGCAATTTAAACTCCATTTGTAGCACTTCCATTTTGAATGCTGTATCTAAATAAATGAGAAATGTGGACGTGAATTCATGCAAAATGTTTATGCAACAGTGTTAAATAACAAAATTCAAGTGACATATTCCAAAGTGACAGATCACTTAAAATTTTCACATGTAAATGAAACAATTAAAATTGTATTTGATGAAGGACTTTAATCATTTTGTAAAATGCTTATGGTATGACTAAATAAGAATTCTGTAGTGGAATAGCCTTATAAAAATATATCTTGATGTATTAAAATAAGTGAAAATAAAATGAAGGTTTTTTATTCTACTTTTATAGTATTCTGTTATTCCTTCCATTTTCTACTGAGAATTTTTATATTTATGATTTAAAGAAAGTATTCTTTGTAAAAATATGACTCTGATCTCTCCTTTGATCTTCCATCACACTATCTGTACCATACTCAGTACAGTTACGCCTTGGGAAAAAATTTCCTGCATGCTACAAAAGATTATATGTGATATCTTGAAGATGGTTACCATATTTATGCCATTATTTTATTAGTTCTATGGTTTATTATTATTTAAAGAAATATTTTCATAGCAGATTTTCTATTGTCTCTTATCGTTTCCTGAACCTGAAACCTCTTCCATTCACCTTTCATTTTAAGTGGCTGGCCACCTCCAGGTTTTCCCCACACTTTCTATTTGCACAAGGCTCTTTGCCCTATTGCTCATGTTAAAGAAAAGAAAGAAACATCTGGGTTTGAAAAAAAGCAAATATTATAAGAACAAAGGAAAGAAAGATGGATTTTATATTAGTACAGACTATTGTTTAATCATATGATTTTCTTTTGTCGCATAAACACATATGGCAAGCAAAACATGTTGAATTTTGTCTTCTTGTTTCCCTCTCTCAAAAATGTCTAATGACAAAAGTTTAAAAAGAACACTTATATAATCACCTCAGTTTTCCTCTCTTCAAATATGCTGAAAAGACTAAAACCAGCATAACTAATTATTCAGAACATCACATATAACATTAGTGCTTTCCAGCAGAACTTTTTGTAGTGTAGGAAATGTTCTGTGGTCCAATCACAAGCCACTAGTTACATGTAGCTATTTAGCAATTGAAATGAAACTGGAGTGACTGAAGAATGAAAATCTTGATTTATATAGTTTTAATAAATTTAAATTTAACAAGTCACATGGACTTATGGCTACCATATTAAACAGTGCACATCTTTTCAGATTTAGTTTGACTTCCTGAAGTATATATATGTAATATATATCAGTCACTATTTTGCTACAATTTTTATTATTTACTGTTAAATAGAATTTTGTATCTTCAGAAAAGTCAAGTGATAATAGCAATAATTACTGTTAAGTTTGGTCTACCTTAGAAAAACTGACTATTTGTAAAATGTAAAAAAAAGAAGTCATAATACTTCTACATATGTAATATCAAAATATATTGTATAATTAAAATAAAAAAATTAAAATTCCATAATGATAAGAAGCCAAAAGTAATAGAAACCTTTTTACATTATACATTCATACATTATTATTTCTTACTCTAAATCTAAAAAATTAAATGACATTGAATTTAAATTTTTTAAATTAAAAATATAGCTGATAAGCCAGGCATGGAGGTGCACACCTTTAGTTCCAGCACTTGGAAGACTGAGACAGGAGGATAGTTGTGAGTTCAAGACCAGCCTGGGCTACAAAGTGAGTTTAAGGCCAGCTTGAATTGCATAGTGAGACCCTGTCTTAAAAATAGGACTGGGGATTTAGCTCAGTGTTGTAAGCACCTGCCTGGTAGGTGCAAGGTTGTAAGTTCGATCCCCAATACCAAAAAAGAAAAAAAATATATATATATGTATGTATATATATAGCTAACAAAACATTTTATTTATATTGTTGAACAACTTATATGTAATAGCATTTTGCATCCCAATTTTTCAGAAGTTCTAAACGCTTGTTTAATATAAAATTTTTGAATATATAGAAAAGTAGAAAAAATACTTTGCATTCCCACTAACCAGAGACAGCTGCTCTTATCATCATAATATGTGTTCTTTATTATTTCCCTATGTAGTTGTGTAATAATAGTAAAATTTCCTCATAAACATTTTAAATGACTGCATATTATTCCATTAAGTAGGTATACAACATTTACTAAAACATTTGCCCTGTGGGATATGTAAGATTTATCAAAATTTGTTAAGATAAATCTAAAATAAACATTAATTTTAAAATTCTGATTTGTTATCATAGACAATATAATTCTTGACTACAGGAAAAGTATCACAGCCCTATTCTGAGAGAACTCTCCCTAGAATATACTATAATGACAAATTCTAAGCTGCTGGAAAATAACTTGGATAATCTTCACAAAACTTAGAGTAACTAGAATTTAGGATTGCTTTATTGCCAATATGCCACTATGAAGTTGCCATTGTTTTTGTTCTGTAAATTTGGCTAAAATTATATCAAAACAAGAAATATGCATAGTTTCTTGATTATAGCAGTGGTAATTTACGTCTTTCAGAACTATTTTTTAACTGCATATATAGGTCTTGTGCTGATCCCTTGATATCCCTTGATGATAAATGTTCCTTGTCAACAGTGAAAGTATAGAAAGAAATCTGCCATGATTTTTTGGTCTTGCATCAGATGAGGTGGGGAGAAATCTATCCATATGGTTCTATATGCTCTGTAGTAATTAATCCCAAAATCTCCGCTTGTTTTTAGGCTTTAAAACTGATCTTCATATCAAGGAACACCTGATTTGGAGACATTGAAGCTATTTCCAATTTAGAAAGCCAATAAGCTTACAGTTTTCTCAGACTTAGGGTTTTCAATTAACAAAAAATGAAGATAAACAGGTCCATTATGTGTCCTGTTCCCAAGGCTTTATTTAGTAAGTTAACTGTGTTAAGGAAAAGCACAGTTCATAGTGACAAACTAATACTGAGTGCACAAATGTTTAAAAAATGACCCACAAAAATATTTAGAAGAAAAAATAGTATGCTGCATTAATCAGACTTGGAAACAAATGACAAAACAAGAGACCACTATATTGTTATGAATGTTTATTAGATATTGATTTCTAATGTTAAATTAATACCAGTGGAGCTACATATTCTTTATTCATACCTTCTTCTACTTTATAATATACAGGCTGTTACATATTTTGTTCAACTACAATTTTGATAGTTTAAAAAGGTGTTGAAATTCAGTTTGAAGACTAAAACAAAAGCTTAAATGGTGTGTTTTCTGTTTTGTGAATTGCAGACGCTGCTTTACTGATACAACACCCAAGATTCTAAGCTGACATCAAAGCGAAAAAAAAAAATCATCTGAAATGACAGCAGCAGCTGCAGCATCCGCCTCTAAATTAGGCTGTGTTTCAAAGTCTGGACTCAACTGCTAAGCAGTATAAAGACCCAGGAGGAAGGCTGCCCAGAAAAGAGTGAGCTTTCCGATCCTAACACATCAAAGTAACACATGCCAGGAAGAGCAATAAACGCATGTGGCCCACATTCACGTGCTGCCTAATTGTGCTGGGCTCCTGAAGCCAAGACAAACCTTCAGCTGATTCCTGGTTTAAGAGAGGATTTGAGATTTTTTTTTTTTTTTTTTTTTTTTGCTATGCAGAAAACTGACACAAATTGGTTGCAGATTATAGTCTGACTTTGCAGTGAAGCATTCCATAATTTCAAAATGTGGCCAGTTTGGTGTCATGTGGCATCTTCAAAACACTGACTTCTTAATGTAGTAATATATAAACTAACCATTAAGTATAAATAACAGTTTAGAAATAAGCTTCATAAATGAAGAAAGCCTTAATTTGCCCATTCAAGGATAGATGCTTTAAGGAAAGGCTTTTACATTTGCGTTGCATACAAATTACCAATTCTGAGGACATTTAATTTCTAAAGCATAAGATATTTAACAAGAACTTAGAATACTAATGGAGGGCAGAAATAGTTACATGTTTTTGAAGTAATATTTAGTAGAAATGCTTTCTGTCATAAGGTTTACATTAAGGAATTGTTACTATATAAAGGAGACAATGTAATATATTTAGTAACACATTTTTCAATTAGACACACATAGCAACACACAATAAAAAACCTTTAATATATTAAAATTCCGAATGCTGATATACTGTGTTCTTACCCTTTATGCTCTTTACTGCATTTTGCAGTTCAATGTGCTATTATTCTACAAAATACTCTTCTGTATGTGTGAATTGTCAAAGTTAACTTACACAATTACCTGAGAGGTTTAATTATAATTAGTGAAAGGCTGATAATTAATCCTATTAAGTAAAATATGCATGAGTTTTCACTGAACAGATGTATTAAAAGTGAAACATCAGAAAAGTATTCAGAGTGATTAGAAATAGAAGAGAATAGAAAAACTATCTGTCCTAAAATTCTTAAATTTTGTCCATAAACTTAACAAATTATGATGCTCAAATGATGAACATCATTGAATAAATTCTGCAAGAAAATGATATTATCATATTATGAACCAAGTCGTGGAATTGGGATATAGGTGAATTCCATTGCCATTACATCAGCTTTGAATTTGTATACAAGATATGTAGCAGATTAAGTCACATTATCCCTTGGAAAGTATAAGCACTGAATGCGGTGCAGAAAGGTGATCATATACTTATCATTTTTCATTATGATGGCAGGAATTGAGAAAATTTAAAAGTAATTCCAAACAATACATCCAAGAGTCTCTAATACCAGTGTCTGGTGTTTACTGTGGCCCAAAAGGGAGAATACTCTTTTTCTTTCAGAACTTTGGTTATCGTGTCTCCTTGAACACTTTTACATTCCATTATACTTGTTTGATTGTTTGTTTTGAACTGGAACCGAACTCAGGGCCTTGTGCTTGTCAGGCAGGTGCTTGCGCCACTGAGCTATATCCCTGGTGCTTCATTTTTACATTCTTTGATGACACAGCATTGTCCCATTATATAATGGACAAATTACCTCAAGAAATACTTTTTATCATGGCGATGAAATTGGACAATGAACAAATCAAAAGGAATCATGCTTCAAAAGGTTGAAACAGATTTTTCCTTTTGGAAAATCTCTCTGATGAACGTCTATATCAAAGTACACAGGACTAAAAATTAGTGGAACCTGATATCATAGGAAATTTGTCAAGGATAGTATGTTGAGAAGAACTCAACTAAGAGAACTTTGAATTTTCCTGGAAGCATAATTATCTCTCTACTTGGTTTTTGTCAATCCCAATTCTGCATTCTATCTTTCTGAGAGTTTTGACTTTCTTGGTATCTTAGATATCTTGTAACTGCATCTATTGAACAACCATATATTATGTCAAGCTGTGTGATATTATTTCCATGGTATAAACAGTAAGAATTACGAAGTCAGAGGGAAGACAGTGTCAAAGAAATGTTTCAAAACTTGCCATCTCATATATGCATAGGTCAGTGTATTGTCCCTTTGCCATGGTGACAGCCTTCTTTCCTCTGCAGTAGCATTTCTGTGCTCCAGGCTGCTGGTGATTCCATGCTTATGAACTCTTATTTCCCCCTTAACCAAACTCTCCCGACTAGATGGAGACCCTAGCAACAAGACAGACAGCATTTTCCAAACAACTACAGAATTTGTATATGCTTTATACTTTACAAAGATTGTTTCTCTCACATTATGTTGCTAATTCTCAATGCAACCCATAAGACTTACTGTTATGCCTAATTATAGATGAGGAAACCAAGTTCCAAGAAAGAGACGTAGGCTTTACATCACAGAGAGTGAAGCAACACCTCTCTGACCCACCTGTCAGGCTGTGTCTTTCACAGCTGCCACATTCAGATCAACCTTCTCCACCCAGTGACTCTCATGAGTGGGGTTAATGGGCAACAATAACTTTTCAGTGCTCGAAAATAATTTTTGAAGTTATCTTGAATAGCATCTTTTACAAGACCCAAAAAGAGCTTATTTGAGCTCTTTTGTTAATTAAGATTTCTTACATAAAATTATAATTCTATATAGGCTTAACAGATTTATAATGCCATCTTGCTGTATCAGTTCTTAATCATCTCAAAAATGCTTAA
>RJWM01028040.1:0-26110 GCA_004363535.1 Dasyprocta punctata | reverse complement strand
TTTTTTTTTTTTTTTTTTTTTTTTTTTTTTTTTTTTTTTTTTTTTTGCAGCACCAGGGATTGAACTCACAACCTCACGCCTGCCTGACAGGTACGTAAGCCGATGAGCCAAACTCCTGGCCCTGGTTTTTTGAGGCAGGGTCGCACTGCGCAGCTCAGACCAGCCTTGAGCTCGCGTTGTAGCCCAAGCGGACCTCGAACTCACAACGCTCCTCCTACCTCAGCCTCCGGAGTGCTGGGATTAAAGGCGTGCGCCACCACGCCCGACTATAACACAGTTTTCACTTGCTTTTTTTCCTTGCACTTATTATGAAATTTTTATTAAAAGTATGGCACATTTTACTTTTTATATGTATATTGAAGCTTGTTTCATTTTTTAAAACATTTCCTCAATGTGTTAAATTTCAGGAGGATCAAACTTATATGTAGCATTTCCTTTAAAACACCTAGCGTATCTCAAAAAACTGTAAGCTCAGAAAAAAAAAAATGACGAAGAACAAGGAAAGTATCATTTAATGCCTGGAATATGAACCATCTGCTGAATTTGGTAAACATTTCTCTTTCTCTGTTCATACATGTTTTTCTTTCTCCAAAAGTTTTGTGTATCTCAATCTACATAAGAATGAGAAGATATCTAACTTTAAAGCAACTCACCAAAAGCCAGGTTTTCCTCAAGCTGATATTCTATTTGATTACATCCTTATCTTTTTAGTAATCCTCATGTACAGTCTCCCTCAATGCTAAAATGGTGTTACATATTTTCCCATTTCTTTAAGAGCACTGAGTGACTTTTGCATATTTAAATTGTATAAAGTAGGCAACTAATGACATTTCCCAACTGCCAATATGTTTGCAAGGAACTTAGAATTTCCCTTCAGGAGAGACCACCCTTGTGGTTGTGTCCCATGTCGCCTTGTTTCTTTCTCCCCGAATGTTCCTCTGTGGAGACACAGCCCCCAGAGAATCCTGTGACTTGTTGTCATGAGCTGTAAACAAAGAAATTAAAGGAAATTAATTTTTCTTTCTGTTACAGTATAATTTCTTGCAAATCATTAAAATAATATATTTAGTATTTAAAACAAACTAGCAAACAAACAAAAAAAACTTTACCTCTGTACAGATGTGAGTTTTGAAAAAAAACTCTAAAAGAAAGACAAAAATTCAGCCCCATTTATTCTAGTATATTCAACATAATTATGCTTAATATGTATTTAATACATTTCCTTTGCTTACTTGTTTGTATATTTCTTTAGACAGAAACATACTTTACATTGTCCTAAACAATCTCTTTATGGTCAAACAAATAGAATTAATATTACATCTAAGCATGTTTTCAGTTTTGGAGTGCAGAAAATTTGGTAATTCTGAGTATCAAGATTTTGCTATGGACCCAGCAGTATTTTTCAAAATAGCCTTATCGATGAGAACACTGAGACTTTAAATTCACCACCTGTAACTACTGTGCACAATTTTGCAGGTTCCAAGTTAGGGAAGACAGTCACTGGTGTCAGATGTGACCCACAAAACTATAACCACAATGATTAAAGAATATTAAAATTTTACAAATGTACATGTAGAGTAGCATTTGAAATAAAAATGTACAATGATTACTTCAAGGGAACAAAGCTAGAAATAGAAAAGTAATAGAAATTGGTAGGTGAAATTCAACAGCTATTTAGGGTTATTTTTACAAGTGTGAGCTATTTTTAATACGGCTAACAAAAGTAAATGTTTGCTTGGAAACTTCTATGGCTGACTTGCATCAAAATATTTGATCTGGTATTTCAATTAAAGGAATGGTAGAGACTAAATCACTGAAAAAACATTAAAGTCAAACAAACACACTTTAAAACAGATCACTGTGAAACAAAAGCTTTTTTTCTTTATCTTTTCCTATTTTAATCATAACTCAGAATGATACATAAGCCAAAAGTATAAAGACAGCTGAAAGCCATGTGCTAATAAAAGCAATCATAGAATTAATTTTCTCAAATTATCAATTGTCTATATTATTATTTTGAAATCCTAAATGACAATGATCTGCATTGTTTTTCCAAAATGACATGAAAGTTTGGTGGTGAAATTTGGGTGTCGAGTATTACTTTCTTAACATCTTGCACTGTGTGATTTGCTTACAGCTTTATGTAAATATTTTTATAAGCTGTAGAAATATATTTAGATTCAGAGAAACAGGCTGTATACATATTATGGATAGCAACTCATTTTCTTTGGTTAGAGTAGAGAAAACTTCCAGTGAAATTCTGTGAATCAAACGCTCTCAATCATGTAAACAATGACAAAAATCACTTATTTCTATAACATGCCATTTTTATTACCTCAGCAACTATAGTTAGAAATAGCAAAAGAAAAAAACGAATGAATCTTTGAGAAACTTAAAATCTACTTTTTTTTTTTAACAAAGGGAGAAATTTCTTGTTTAGGGTATGACAGTTGAATTTATCAGAAAGGATTGTGATAGGAGATAAAAAAGAATTTTCAAAGTAGACTGGAATAAAAAGTCCAGGACAACTCAGTTCATAAACCTCTTAAACATTTTTATGTTAAAAACAGATCTATTAAACTGTGCATACATGTAATACATAGAGACAATTTTTATGAAACTGAAATGGAACATTTAATTACAACTTCTTCCTGGACAACCAACACTTATAAAAGAAAATGGCACATTAACATGATTATTCAGCATGATCAAGTGAGATTCATCCCAGATTTGCACGAGTGTTTCAGCCCAGACAACAAAATAAAAAGATCCATCACATCAACTGGACATGAAACACACACATCACCATGTGTGATGCTTTCTTCCTAAGATGTGGGGTTGGAAAGGACACCCTAGTACAGCACTTTGTTTTCAGCATAGCAATGGGACTCTTCACCACAGAAATCAGGCAGGGGAAAGAAATAAAGAACGTTTAAAATGTAAATGAAGAAACTGAATTATTGTTGTTTTCAGTTGATGTGATATATAGAGAAAACTGCAAACAATCATCAAAAAATTAGGACTAACAAATTCAGTATAGTTACGGCATACAAAACTAATGGAGAAAATTAGTAGCATTTCTAAAAACCAATAATGAATTATCAGAAATGGAAATCAAAGCAGCATTACATTTAAAGGATCTACTAAAAAACTAGTGTTAAATTAGATCAAAAAGATCTAAGAGCTCTATAATTAAAACTTTGGAACTCTAATGAAAGAAACTGAAGATATAAAAACATAAACAGAGTAAAAGATATCCAAAATGTACAATAGATATTATGAAAGTAAGGGGCCAGGGATATAGCTTGGTGGCATAAGTGCCTGCCTGGCAAGTGCAAGGTCATGTGTTCGATTCCCAGTACCAAAAACAAAACAAAACAAAACAAAAAAAAAAAGTGAAAGGGGAGGAAATGGCTAAAAAGGGAGGAAGCAACTGGGATGGGGAAAAGGAGGAAAGAAAAACAGAAGGGAAAAGATACGTAATTATGCTACTAATCTCTGTTAGCCCAAAAAAAGAATGTCTTGTGCTTTTATTGTTTGATCATTTTTTCATGTATCTGTCTGGTAACCTGAACAACTACTTTGAAGACAACAACACACAACATATTAACCATAGTTAATGCCCTATTATTGTGTTTTGAAATTTTGTATCATCATTTTTCTTTTTTTGTTTTTTTATTAAATAAATGATATCCCAAGCTCATGGATTGTAAGGAATAATATTTAAAATATTCATGAACACAAAGATATCAGTACACTACACAAAATTTCTATAAATCACTAATGACATTTTTCATAGATATAGAAAAAAATCTCTGGGACACAAAACACCCAAAATACAAACCATCTTCAGCAAAATGCACAAATTGTAACACATTACACTCCCAACCTTTAAAGACTACTATACAATGGAAGCAAAATTGCAGCCAGACACTGGATGATCCAGTGTTTTGAGGCTCTTACTCCATTCAAAGAATTGGATAGTAGTTTTGATCTACTCAAAAGATCTTATTTTTATGTGTTTTGGGAATGAGCTGGTTTGTTACATGCTTTACAGTTCATTGGTTGTACCTGGAGAAAGAACGGATTTCCTTTGACCTTGCAAAACTGAGTACAATAGAAAAAATAGGAATAAGGACAACTTCAAAAAAAGGCGGAGGAGAGCTCTCAAAGAATAGAAGCAGGAGAGGGCTGTTTGACCACGCCCCTCACCGATTTGAGTTTGGGCATCATCCAGGGGTTAACCCTCTGTCCATCCTCCATGTAACTGTGTCAGAGTAAGCTCTGGAACATGCATGGTTGTGGACAGTCCCTGACTCAGGACGTCCCAGCTTTCTGTTAATCATTCCTATCAATCTTTCCTGGAGACGCAATGAGAGGCATCCTGACCAATGCTCCTTCTAAAAAAACAATAATTCTGAAAGCCTGATTTTTCTGTGATTGCCTACTTGAATACGTGTGTGTGTGTGTGTGTGTACTTCCCTGTCATTCCAGCACCATTTTTTTTGTCTTTGCCCTTGGCCAAGTTTTTCTCCTTATGGACCTATCCTGGGTACTCCTTCCCATGGTCTTCAATAAATGTAGTTACTTTTCTTTTATCTATCTTATGGATCCATCCTGTGATATTATGAGTATGCTTATTTTCTGCATTTTTATTTTTTGCTGTGTGTATCATTGTTCTCAAAGTAGTTGTTCAGAGTATATCAGTGAAAAGGTTTCTGTCTTCAAAAAAGAACCAAACAGATATTAATGCAAAACTTTCTTTTCAATGAAGTAAGAGAAAATAGTCATATAAATGAAACAAGTGAGAAATACAAGATTAAATATGGTGTATTTCTTCTTATAAGAAAAATTCAAAATCTATATTTGCCAAAGAGAAGCAAAAATAAAAATAGATAAATAAGAAGTGAGGAGAAAACCTGTTCTGCTGTTTCCAATATATTTTAATATATATGCTAATTTATTTGATTTAAACTGTTTACTTTTAACCCAGCACAATGTCTTATCAAATTATCAGAATTTCCAACCTACCAAAGATGATCAAAATCAGTAGCTTTCAAACAAATTTATTACTTTGTGCATTCAAAGTATCTTGCTACTACTATGGAAGGACACAAATTGTGTAAGGGTGCATGGAAGGGGGAAATCATATTTTATTAGGTTTTCATGCAGATTGGCAGATATGGTAGTGAGATGATATTTGAATAGATATATGCAAATTTCATGGAAATATACTTATTAAAGTTCATGTAATTCTAAAATATTTTCAATTCTGTCAACTTTCACACAGACTGTCTCACATTTTCACAGCTCATGGTACGAGTCTGTGGGTTCATCATGGTTAAGAACACATATGGGACATGGAGCCTACTCTCATGATGAGTCATAGGTTTCTGGGGCTGACATATTACAGAGAGAATGAATGATAATACTGAAGACACAGGTGGACAGGATCTGGTGTCTGTGGGGTCACTGTGAAAACTTCTCTAAAAATTTAAACTTAGACTAACCTCCTCTTAGCAAAAGTAGAGAGCGGTGATGTTAGAGACTTTGTCGGTTTGTTCCTTATGCACATGAAGAGCAAGAAACTAGTGAAGATATTTTTCATTATTGTAGAAAATTGGCAAAAGTAGATCTCAATTCCTATATGCACAATATCAATCAAAACTAACCTGAACTTTACTTAGGTGTAAAAAATACGCATTTTAATTATTATTCAAAGCATATAACTGTGAGGGCTGTTGACCAGAGGTCTGTATGAGATGAATATACAGAGATAAGGGAGTTTTGGTGCCACATGCCCAAAATCTCCCAGAATAAATGTTTAGAGATTGAAAGACAGTCTGTAAGGCACAGGTCCCAGTGGGATCAAGTACATCGCCTTAAGGAATGAACACTCTGACCCTCTCCTCCTCATACTCTGACTTATCACTTCGATTGGCCCTAAGGTCAGTCATGTGACAGGCCACCCTGACCTTCTCCTGTTCCCTAAATGAATTTCTGCACACATGTCCTTCTTTTGTCACTAATCCTTGCTTCCCAGTTCTGTCAATGAAAATTCACAGAAGCTTCCATTCAGAGTTGTCTTTTCCCAAGACTCTATCATCCTAACAGGTGCTGGTGAAGGCAGTCCCTCTGGGTCCAGGTGGAGGGTACACTGAACATGGACTCCAAGTATTTTCTCATTCTTTGCACTGTGCCATGGTCATGCACTGCGGCATACAACCAATTTTTAAAAACATGTATAAAAACAAATATGTTAAAATTTTGAAGAGTTGGCAAAATAATTGAGTAAACGAAGTAGAAAGTAAAATATACTTGGGTTTTAGATGTAGTATACGAATTAGATGAAAGAATGTCCAACAATGTATTTAGTCCAACAATGAATTTAGCCAGAAATACAGAAAATATCAGTTCAGTATTCTCTCATTTTTTAAGAATTGAAAAGAATTATTAATGGTGTTACTTGCAAGGTCCCGTTACACACGCCAACAGCAGCATGCATCTGAGTTGCTTAGTACTGCATTTCTTTTAAATTTCCCTCTCTCTAACACATTCATACATGCATGCACCTCACTGTCCAAGTATTATTTACAAAAATATGAACATGTTAGTGCATACAGTGGAGGCAAAAATATATTTAGTTATCTTTTTATTCTAATGGTGGAAAATACATCTCAATTGTCCACAATTTCATAATTGAAAACAATTTACATATACTTCACATTGTAATTTCCACTTCTCTGATTCTGAGTCACTGTGTATATATTCAGTTGCCTACCCTAGTGGATGAATCAGTTCAGTCACATTGCCGAATGTAAACATGTAGATTGGAATTTACACAAATAATAGATCTTGCAACTATTCATAAAAACAAGTGTGGTCCTTGTCACTATAATTTAGGACATATTTCAGTTGATTTTAGTGAGAAAAGTCTAATAGTAATTTATGTATCCCTGTTTTAGGGATCATACTGCTGCAATTGGGAGACAAGACCTCCAAACTGCTGGACCTCATAGTTTTACTTACAGAAAGCAGAGTTTTAGCCAATGGATCACAGAAGGCATTAGGCAGAAAAGTCACTTGCATTTCCACTTACTTTGGGCTCATCAAATCTGGGTATCAAAAAATATTGAAGAAACAGCAATAAGGAGTGTTGCATACTTTGAGCGTAGGATACATTCTTTAGGGTATTACTTTACCCTTGTAATGTATTGTCACTGAGATTGTGTCATAACTAAGTTTAAAAAGGTAACCACTTAAAAAAAGTGACCCTAAAGTTCCAAACATATGTTTTAAATTTCCAGTTAGTAACAGAAGAATTTTCTTTCACTCTTTTCTCTTTCTCAGGGCCACGCTGGAGCAGCATTAAAGCTTGGCAGCTGTGCACTTATGTGTGTCAGTACATCAAGGGAAAGCATCTGTGAAGAGTGCCCCAATTCTTTCCTCCATATTCAAGTTGTGGCAGGGCATGCCCCATGGAGCCATGAGTTCAGGCTTGGAGAAGGAGGAAACAAAGCAAAAGTATGAGCCATGGACAATTTGCTACATTCTCTTTCAGTTTATTTGTGTCTTCAAGAACAGGAGTGCAGCTGATTGTTGTACAAGCCCAATTTTAAAGAATGGTAGGACAGATAATACCCACTCAAGACTGAAGGTGGAGGTTGCATAGCAAATAAATTCAGTGGGACAACCATTTGGTCTTTGGTAGTGTCTGTTAAAATATCAGAGTCTCTTTCTCAAAAGCTGAATAATTAACTACAGTTGAAGTTACAGTGTAGAATTAAAATACTGAAGGGCTGATCAGTAATTGATTCTGTGGCCTAACTAAAATTCTGAACAAATCCTGTCAATCAAATAACCCTCAAAGATGATAACATATTGTTAGTTTTATGGCCCAGCAGGAGCTTATATTGCAAACTGGTCTGGATATAAATTGCCCTCTTGATTTGAGATTTGCCCAAAATGGACACTTTTCTGGGTAACTTTTGCAAACAGACTGATGTAGATTACCTATAATTGCAGTGTTCATCTGCTATGTTCAAATTCCCCAGGCTGACTCAATTTTGGAAGCAGTATTTAAATTGTATGTCTTTTATTTTAAATCATAGAGGGCATTTTATTCATATGCAAACAAAGTCTGGAAGTTAATTTCATGCTATAATTTTCTGTACAATTTGCAAGAAATTCTACCCATTAAAGGTTGTATAAGATAACTACATTTCCTTTAATTGCCTGTCGATGCTCACAAGACATAATTTGGAGGTGATTCTCTAGAGCTAGAGTCTCTGGGGAAATAGACTTAGATGTAATAACCTTGATGCTCCAGTTATATGCAACCTACAGAGAAACAGGAAGGGATAGCCTGTTTCTCTGTAGCATGTAACTTCATTCAAGTTCACTGTGAAACAATGAAAATGTTATTTACCTAATATTGTTACTGGGATCCTTTTTGATTTTCGTTTTTCATTCAATCTCTGTAAGTATAATTCAGTTCTGAGACTAGTCATATTCAAGGAAGAAGTTATCATTCATGGAAATACTTCGTCTTAGGTCCACTAACAGCGACTTCAAAAAGAAAAGTGCTAATATGCTATATTCTGTGTATATGCATGATAGATTGGTATATAGACTTTTTATAAGAAAGAGAAATAGTCTTCTGAGAACTCTTACCCAATATATTCTGGGAATTTTTTGTAAACTACTCAACAAGGGAAGTAGTTTTTATGGAATAAGAGTTGTTGAAATAGAAATGCTAAACTCTTAGATTTCTCTAGTATTTTATTGAATTCTTAGAAACACATTTTCTTAATTAATTTTATTGACTTGTCTAAATAAACAAAACACATATACATTGCTCTTTGAAGCAAATATTTCACGTTTTTTCCCAAAATCTTCCCTAGGTGATGTATTTATGTATGAAACCTTTTCGGTTAGTTCTGTGACTGTTATGCTTACACGAATTCATGATGGAACGTCACTTACTTCCATAAACCTTCCATTTTTCAGGAACAAATTTCCTCAAGGACACTCTCAGTGAAGGAAAACATGGTGATGGCTGTAAGAAATCTGAGTGTGAAGACGACCTTTGCCCTCTTAGGTTTCACCGATTCCCCAGACCTGCAGATTCCTCTCTTCCTCGTGTTCCTGGTCATGTACATTATCACTGTGGTAGGAAACCTTGGGATGATAGTAATCATCCGAGTTAGCCCCAAACTTCACAGCCCCATGTATTTTTTCCTTAGTCACCTGTCATTCATTGACTTCTGCTACTCTTCCATCGTTACTCCCAAGCTGCTTGAGAACCTGGTCATGAAAGACAAAAGCATCCTCTACTGGAGCTGCGTGTGGCAGTTCTACCTGTCTTGCTCCGCTGTGGTGGCCGAGTCCTTCTTGCTGGCAGTGATGGCCTATGATCGCTTCGTGGCCATCCGTAATCCCCTGCTGTACACGGTTGCTATGTCCCATAGGCTCTGTGCTCTGCTCGTGGCTGGATCCTACTTCTGGGCTCTGTTTTGCCCGTTTGTGCTCTTTTGCTATGCTCTGCAGCTAAGCTTTACTGGATTTAATGTCATCAACCACTTTTTCTGTGAATATACATCCCTCATTGCAGTCTCTGCCTCTGACATCCACATCCCCCAACTGCTGCTTTTTGGCTTTGCCACCTTCAATGAGGTGAGTACACTCCTGATTATCCTCACCTCCTACGTGTTTATTTTTGTGACTGTTGTAAAACTTCCATCTGCCAGTGGGCGTCGAAAAGCCTTCTCCACCTGTGCCTCTCACCTGACAGCCATTATTATCTTCCACGGTACCATCCTCTCCCTTTACTGTGTGCCCAACTCCAAGAACTCTCGACAGACAGTCAAAGTGGCCTCTGTGTTTTACACGGTTGTCAACCCCATGCTAAACCCTCTGATCTACAGCCTGAGGAACAAGGATGTAAAAGATGCCTTCTGGAAAGTAGTAGACACAAAAGTCCCTTTTCACTGAATCAATCCCAGGAGATGTTTTCAACCTAATAAATACTGGGAAAAGGTTACAGGTTTCTAAATGCTATAGTAGATGTTTGTACGTTTTTAAAATAGACAAATGTGATGTTTGAATTGACAAATTCAAATTCTATGAAAAACCCAAAGCAAATACTAGGACAAATTTTGTAAGATTTTGGTTCATTCTACTTCACTGAAGTACACACACACACACACACACACACACACAGGAGTAGAAAGCACAATAGATTCCGTGGTATGTAATGGTTCAGGCATTGAAAGAATGATGGTAATCATAACAGAAAATACTTTCCTGATTTGTTAATGTGAGTAACAATAAGTGCCTGGTTTTGCAAGTTTTTTTGTGCAGTACCATAGTAACATTGTGGCATTCTGTGAGATGGAAGTGACTATTCTGTGCAATAAAGAGGAAGTCCTTCTCTCCAGATACCTCCATCCTATGGGTTCTGTGAGCTGAATAAATACAAATTGTGGCAGATGAAGCAGTCATTGCATGTGAAGGAGCACGCAGGGTAAGGACAATTCCTTCTTTCTCTATAATACTTCCAACGCTTTTAGTATGAAGGAAGTCATATAAATGAATTTTCCCTTTCAGAAAGGACAATGATTGGAGTCATTTCAGTATTTCTGCATAGTACTTGCATATTATTAGTGAAAAGTTTGCATTTCCAGAATTCTCAGGCCTGACTATCTCTCTAGGCATTGTCTGATCTAGATTATAAAAAATGTATAAATATTTTATCTGAGAATATTGAGGAATCAATCAGATATCATTTTTATAAATGACTGAACTGTTATCAAACACCCTAAAATTAAAGCAAATTTCGATAAAAAGGCTAAAACTGAAGAATTTCAAATAAATTTTAAATTGCTATGTTTAAAACATTGTCATATTGTGATAGCTATATATGTATATCATTATACTTCTTTCTTATTTTACACTTCAAAATACAATTGTGAAACAAAGTTTAAAACCTGGATTTCACATGTGTAAGATTTTCTATATTAATACAATGGACATTAAATTAAAATGGCAAATGAAAACACCAAAAAATCATTACACATATAATACACAACAGAAGAAAAGTGACACTGCAGTGGAAAGATACATAAAGTTTAACTAACTAATCTGTATGCAAAATGTGACTGGAATTTAAGCATATGAAATGTTGTTCAACCTGATTTACAATAAAACTGCAAATGAAAAATGCCTGAGTCTGTCATTTCTCATGGACCAACATCTATATCCTAAGTTTAATGATTGCCTCCAATCAAGAAAGCCATAAGGAAGAAAAAAATTAAGCAAGATGGTATCAAGTTGCCTAACCTATATGAGGGTATCTAAAGTATTAGCAATATTACATATGGAGTTAACCACTAACAAAGCATTCACAGTTCTACAGAACTATTCCAAATACAAAGTAATAAATAATTCATAGACATTATTTATATCACAAACAGACTGGTGGTTGCATAAATTATGAATCAAAATAGAGAAATATTCAACTGCATAAAAGAAAAAAGAAGAAACACTTTCTTTTTTACAAACTGTTACATTGCACTCCCACAACATATTCCCAAGTGAACAAAGACAAGATTTAGAAAAAATTCTTATGATAAAATGTGTGAAATAGAGAATTAAAAACATGAATGCAGATAAAGAAATATGAAACAAAACTAGAAAAATAAATAGCCAAAAATCAATAATTATTCACTGACAAAAGTTGTTAATATATGAGAAAGACATTAATGATTTAAAATAAGAAAAGGTAATTGAAACTATTTTTATGTTAGTCAGAAATTTAAATTGCAGTTGTACTTTTCCTCTTAAAACAAGTACCATTAAAAATGATAACTCAATACCAATGAAAGCTCCTTTTACCTCAAATTTCCTCTAAAAAGAAAGCTTTCCTTTCCAGAACTAGGAATTCTTGGATAAATGTCAGATTTGAAGAGCAGATTAGGAAGTTTGCAAGAACATTGGGAGGTTTAATTTTCCATAAAGCCAGGGTGGGGGTCACAGCTCTGCAGATGACAGGAAACAATATTGGAGGTAGTGTGAAATGGTAGTCACTGGTTTATAGTTAGGAAACAATTAATGCAAAATGCATGTTGACTGCAACTGATTTAAAACTACTAATATGTTTAAGTCGGGATACTAAAAACAAAATAAATAAATCAATGATTATCATTATATATACTGATTTAGAAACTCATTCTTCTGAAAGTTGGTAAACAAAGGAAACAGATATTTTTGAATCTTCCTTCAGATCACCTAACAGGTAATGAGAGGAAGTTCAAAAGAAATCAAAGTGGAAAAACTACAGAATTAGAAAATCAGAATTTTAAAACTTCCAATTTAAAAAATGGAATTATAGAAATTCTTTTAAAAGGTATTAAAATCATTAAGCAAAACATTGGTGTGATATTTGAACGTGAACGAATGGATCTGATATTATCTGCATCTACAGACCACGATGGGCCTCACCAAAAGCTGATGGTCAGCATGTGCATGGGCTGCACCTACTGTAGCATTCCTGCTGGAAAGAAAAGAATGAACTGGTACACATCCTTTATCCAAATGTCCTTTGGAAGAATTGACATGGAAATAAGTTAAATAACCCTAAATGAAACAGTGAGTCACATACAGAGAGTGAAACATTCTTCAAATGGGTCATTTTTTTCTCCCAATTCTTAAATGTATCATTAGTTACATAATAAAAAGAATCTAGGAATTGCAGCCAGATTGATTTGGATCGTGATTCAAATCATAGTAGTAAAATATATATATCTCTAGGGAAACTTGGAAAATGTAAATAACGGTTTGGGTAGGACTTACGTGACATGAAAAATACATCTATTACTGTGTTGGTGCCTGCCTGTTAGAGCGGCCTCTCAGAGGCTGAGACAGGAGGATTGCATGTCCACCACCAACCCTGGCAAATTAGGAAGATCCTCTGTCAAATTTGAGAATAATTATCAATAAAAGGAGGGGGAGACTGGAGAAGGAGCTTGGTGAGCTAGTGTGCATAAGGCCTTGAATTTAATCCTCCATATGACAAAAATAAATTTATAATTATGTATATTCAGTGTGATTTCAGTATGAGGTGATTTTTTTTTTGCCTAGTTTTAGTTCTGGAATTGACCACGTCCTGTACCACCAAGTAACGTCTCGAGCTCTTTGGGATGAATGCTTCAGTAAATGTTCATTTTTTTAATGCTTACTGTTTTTAAATAAACTTTAAATAACAAACTTAGTAAGATGTATTGATAGGGAAGTATAATATCCTACAATTAGAGTTGTATTTTAAGTGACCCTAAATTTAGAAGATTAAAGCCAGGCACTTGTGCTCCTTGCCTTTCCATGACCCTCAGAGCCAAGTCCATGCCACAGACAGGTGTATTCCAAGCTGCACGAGGAATATTTGGTCAAGAACACCTCTGAGACAGGGAAAATGTCAGTGCCCCACCCAGCTCCTGTAGTTATTTGTACTGATGCTTGAAGCACTGATTGAAGCATTTCATTGATTCATTGATGCTTCCTTAAAAGATTTTTAAAAAACTGAAGTTTTATGATAACACTGACTTGAAATTACTCAGCAGTAATTTCTTAATGAAGAAAAGCACTCCACCAACGTAGCTATTTTTTTATTGTTCTAAGAAATGCTAATTTAGTGTCATAAATACAATTCTGAGGATACAGATACATCCGTGCCATCTTCTTTTTTCTTTCCATCAAAACTAATGTCAATATGTGCTTTCCTGACTACATATTTCTTTCTTGCTGTACTTTTACAGAGTTTTAGTAAGTGCCCAGCATCCCACATCCAGTCACTGATACATCTCAAAGTCAGTGTGTTCTCTCCTGCCTTGTCCCAAACTCAATACTCTTCCCTACAAGATGTTGCATGTGATTCACTTCTTCTCTCTCAAAGGTTGCTGGCTGTGGCGCAGATCTACAATGCCAGCACATTAAGGGGAGAACCAAGAGGAAGCCAAGACCAAGCTCAACCTGGGCAGTTCTGCAACTGACCTTGTCTCAAACTAGAAAAGGAAGGGGAGTGGCTGAGTGTGTAACTCAGTGAATTGAGTGATATACTACGTACCCCCAAGTCCTCATATACTTTTGATGGGGCTGAGTTATTGGTTTGTTATTGGTTTGTTGTCTGGCATGGGGATTGGCAATGTGAGTGTTGCACCCACCCAGGGGTGGAGCTGACATACAGTGTAAGGGAAGGCGGGTCTTCCTCTTGCGCTTCCATGCTTCCGCATTTCAGCCTTCTCTCTCGCCAGCACGCCTTGCTGCTTGTGGCCACCATGAATGGCAGCCCCGCCACGCCACACTGCCTTACAGCCAATGGAGTATGGACAGAAACTCCCGAGAAACTGTAAGAATAAATCTTTCCTTCCCTAATTTTGAGCATCAGGTATTTTGTCTCAGCAATGAGTGAAAAGTAACCAAGACACTCAGTGTGAAGGTCCTGGTTATAATTCTCACCATCACACAAACACACACACATACACACACCACACAAGCACGTTCACACTCAGAGAAAAGAAAGAAAATAAAAAGAAAATGAAAAAGAAAGAGAAAGAGAAGAAGAAGGAGTAAAAATCATCTCTAGTTGTATCTCTTTCAGCATTATTGGAACATACTTGTTTTTAATACTCTTCTTTAATTATAAATTAGTAAACAAAGCAAAATTCTCTCTACTATGTCCCAATATTAACATAGTACCTGCCTCAGGGTACTATCATAAATATTTGTTTAATGCATGAATGAAGAAAGAAAAAAAGAAAGAAAGAAAGAAAAGAATAATTGTAGATGCATACTCTCATTGCATGCTCAACATATTTTCTGACTCCTATGTCAGAAAGCAAAGTTCATGCAATAGTAATTAAGATCATAGAATGTATACTCTATCTTTTCTTTTTTGGGGGGGGATGTATACTCTTTACACACAAAAAAATAGATAGATTTTGATGTTCTTTAATGACTGGAAATGTTTCAACTTCAATGAAGCTACTTTCAAGATTTTCTAGAGTGGAGTAATCAAGAACAATTCCATCACAACTAAATTCCATATGCTGTATTTTTTCTATTTTGATGAACTCGCCTAGAAAAGAAAATCAGAAGAGTAAGTTTGTTTTATTTCATTTTGACCATTTATTTTTACTTTTTCAATTAGGAAATTATAATTGTGCCTATTTATTATTATTATAATATTAATATATTATTATTATAATCAATTCACTTAGAGAAATTAAGATTGTGTGTGTGTGTGTGTCTGTGTGCGTGGTTTTCTGTCTATGCTCTAATTTCCTTAATTCTAGTAAGCATGGGGGCATCTCAGTTATGAGGAAGGTCACACTTATCACTCAATAATTATTCATGGTACATTTTGTACTAGTTACTAATCCAGGAACTCAGAATATAGCAGTGAACTACATAACTGATTTTCTACTTTCCTAGAAATTTTATCCTAGCAATGGAAAAGAAATGACATATAACAAAAACAGCAAAAAAAAAAATTAAGATACACTGTCACTGTGCTGAGTGCTTTGAAGCTAATGTGGCCAGTAGGGCACCAGCTGGGGTAGGCTAGTACCTGCATAGAACGTTTTACTAAAAACAATTACTAGAGAACAAATTCCAGATTGTTAAGAAAGACTGTACTGATGTTTACAGAAATAATGTTCAAATTATCTGGATGCAGAACACACCAATCAGTGCACAATCAGTAAAAGAAATAATAGGATAGAGATTTTATAAAGATTAGATCATTTCTGCACTAGAATATTTATCTTTGTAAATATCTGCTCTGTAATTCTCAGGAAAGCATTTCTTCAAGCTGAGGTGAAAGCCAGATATTCACATTCCTCCAGGGTAATCCGAGTGTGTGCCATGGAGGAAAATGATTGTGGATTGTAATAGACACTGAATCAATGTTTCATAATGATGACTCTTTTTTACAATAATAATTCTTATGCTTACAAATATGTTCAAATTTGAAATTGGTAGCATATGTCAGTATACTGGGGCTTAGGGAAAGTAGCATTCATATGTAAATTATTTCACTGAAAGTGGTACTAATGCTGCTATAACTTGTATAGGAAATTCTCCTGATATCACTATACTCTACCTGTAGGTTTTCTTTTAGGTTAGAATTACATCAGATTTAGGTGATTAATTTTAATTGTTTATTTTTTGTCCTTAAGAGATTGAGGCAATAAATATTCTCTGGGGCTTTTTTTCCCAAGACCTTACATACAAATATAAGAATACAGACATCACTCTCAACCAGGAGGGGCCCACCTTTTGCCACTAACAGGTTTGTGCTAAAATTCTAAAGATAATTTAATATAAATTTTAAGACAGAAGTCAATTTGAGAAAAAGGAAAATGTCTGTAGAACTGGAGAGTTCTTGAGGTATATTTTGTATTAAAGGGCCCAGAGCTATGTTCATCAACAATTCCATGAAACATAAAATATATCTGGGAGGGGGATAAAAGAGCACTGAGAATTTGGGATTATGTACTATTTCATTATTATAAATTTTTGAGGCATGACAGAGATACAATCTACAAATATTTAAGCAAAATTAGATCAACGATGATTGAAGAGACATGAAAAAATTTAAAGGGGCTAGCTAGCTTCAATTAAGACTAGAAAAGAGGAAATAAATGTGACTACTGGTATTAAAAATAATAACCATATTAGGAGACAAAAAGCAGCTACAGGGAAGAAGATTTTAGCTACCATTTTTCCTGAGCTAAAATAATGGAAACTTCTATTCAAAATATAATAATAGCACTTGAGAGACAAGATCCATTACATAAAATGTAACAGTTAATACAAATTTTAGTGTCTTAGATAAAGAAAATATGTCAAAAACAATAAAATGCAGTAATTAGAATATCTGGATTGATGGATTGTCTTTTATAAAGAAATTCATGAGTAGAGGGCCACTGAATATTTCAGTTTTGCATATGATCTGGCATCTTTATTGATGGGTTATCTGAATTACTTCCTGAACTATGTCACTAGAGGTAACTTTACTTGGCATAAGGGAGAAATCAACCCTAGGCATGATAGGAAGTGAGTGGTGTTGGCACCATGAAAGAAATTGAAGGATTCTTTTGTAGTGATGTTTTGTGAAACCTCTTTATATTGCAGTGCTACCTAAAGTTGTTACAACTTCTCCATCACAGGTGACATAAGGAAACGATGAGCGTACTAGATATTCTAAAAGGAGAGGTGAGAGGAAAGGAAGGAGGAGGAGATAAGGGTGAGGAAGGAGAGATGGAGTAGAAAGAGAGAGAGAGAATGGTAAAGGGAGAAGAGAGGGAGATAAAGAGAGGAAGAGGGAGAAAAGGAAAGAAGAAGAGGGAGAAAGAGAGGAGGAAAGAAGAAGAGGGAGAGAGAGAGAGAGGGAGAGAGAGAGAGAGAGAGAAAGAAGAAAAGGGAAGGAGGAAGGGAGGCAAAAAGTTAGGGAGAAAGAGAGAGAGAGGATAATACCCAGAAAAAAGAAGTTCCTATATTAGTTTGTATTATGGCTGCTGGCCAAGTAAATATTGTACTTGAATATTCCTGACCAAGAAAACTTTCCCTGAATTGTAATAAGTGTCTCATCTTGATGCTGCTACCTAGTATACTTATGCAGCACATGTGATATGATAGAATCATTTTCTTAAAATTAGGATCTTTAGTTTGCTTATTATTTGCAAATATGATTATTAATAAAACTCACAAGATAATACCTGAACCTGTAATTATAATCAGAGTATTGAAGCTAATAAATTGATGTATTACCAAGAATCTGAGACTTGGTTCTACTCATGACCGTACAGATTATTCTTTATTTGTATGCCATTGAGGAAATCAAGGCTTTCCTGGGTCTAGAATAATCTAGAAACATTTTATAATCCAATTTTATTATCCTGCAGTAAATGATGAAATAATAGCAATTAGAATTCATAAGCTAAAAAACATACTGAGAAGGAGGTAAAGATTTATTTTAGTATCACATTTACTGTGTCAGACACATGGATAGATTTAAGTAATGCATGCAATCAAATACAAAGGCACAAGTGAGGTGTGTGGGTTCTCAATACTAACGTCACTATGTAACAAGTTATAAAAGATAGTTTGAAAATTTCTGATTTTCATTACTTACTTCAGAGGTGAGAAAAGAATTGATCATATTAAGTTTATATTTGATTTACAGTGTGCAAACAGCTGAAAGTTCTCTTTGAAGATTTTATTCAAAATACACAGAAAAGCATCTATGCACTGTGCTTCTACATCAAATTGCCTGTACTTGTAAATGTTACATACTATAATTGAGAAATTGTGATTTAATTTAATAATTCCATTTTTCTTAAAATATTCAAATATTGTCATTATAGTTTTGCATTTATGCAGATGTAGCTAGTCTGAATAGCTAAATACCAAGATTCTGAAGAAATATACTTGCTCCTTCTCCAGTCTCTGCGACCAGAAAAAACCAAGCTTCGTATTCAGTCACTATGCTATTATTATTTCATTTTCAGGGCCAACCTTTATATTCTGACAAACAGAAACAATGCTACCATCAGATGGAAATAAAAGTGGAACTACATTCATCCTCTTGGGCTTCTCAGATTATCCAGAAATGCAAGTACCACTCTTCTTGATTTTTCTGGTCATCTACAGCGTGACTGTAGTAGGAAATACTGGAATGATTATCATAATCAAAAGCAACCCCAAACTGCACACCCCCATGTATTTTTTCCTCAGCCATCTCTCACTTGTGGATTTCTGCTATTCCTCCATCATTGCTCCCAAGACACTGGTGAACTTGTTCTTAAAGGACAGAACCATCTCATTTTTAGGATGTTTAGTACAGTTCTTTTTCTTTTGCACGTTTGTGGTTACGGAGTCCTTTTTATTAGCAGTGATGGCCTATGACCGCTTTGTGGCCATCTGTGATCCCCTTCTCTACACAGTGGCCATGTCCCAGAAGCTCTGCGCCATGCTGGTGGTGGGGTCATATGCATGGGGCATAACTTGCTCCTTGGTACTGACTTGCTCCGCCTTGCGGTTATCTTTTCATGGCTCCAACATCATCAATCACTTCTTCTGCGAGTTCTCCTCACTGCTCTCCCTCTCGTGCTCTGACACGCACATCAGCCACCTGCTGCTTTTCATTTTTGCCACTTTTAATGAAGTCAGCACACTCCTCATCATTCTCTTGTCTTACGCGTTCATCGCCGTTACCATCCTCAAGATGCGTTCAGCCAGTGGGCGCCGCAAGGCTTTCTCCACCTGTGGGGCCCACCTGACAGCCATCACCATCTTCCACGGCACCATCTTGTTCCTCTACTGTGTGCCCAACTCCAGGAACTCCAGGCACACAGTGAAAGTGGCCTCTGTGTTTTACACGGTGGTGATCCCCATGCTGAACCCCCTGATCTACAGTTTGAGAAATAAGGATGTGAAGGACACGGTCCGAAAAATCATGGACGCAAAGGTATTTTCTAATTGAGAATGATAGTTTTATGGAGTTTTTCTGCAATACAAAAATTGCACATAAAGTTATTTTAAGTGTGGCATTAAAGTGAATAGAGTTAATATCATACAATTGAATGGAAATGGATTTTGCTTCCAAGTGAATATCTGTGAGTCTTTTTCTTCTTGGAAGCCGTTAGAAGTCTTTCTCTTTCTTTCTTTGAGAAAAGATCTCTCTAGATTCTTCAGGATGGGTTCATACTTGCTCAACTGTCTCAACCTCTCTGGTGTTGGGATTCCACATGTTCATCACCATGCTGGCTTCATGTGTAATATTTCAACTACAAAGCTGAAATACTGTGAGAGGGCTCATAAGCTGATTGTGAAAACTAAAGGATATTTTAAATGCACAGCACATGATTTGCCTTAAAAAAACTCAATAAATACTATTTTTATCCATCTTTTACATAAGACATAAGGAGTAGACTGAACTCTCAATCCTATGAAGTGGCTACTGTAAGAGGCAGAAAATAATAAATAGCATATAAAGTTTAAGAGAAGCGATATTTGAAAACCACTGAGGTACTACATGAACTGGCTCACAGGAAAGAGAGTGAGCAGAGTTCATTCAGAGGTATAGTCCAGTGAGGAAGGAGTTTTATTCAGAAGAAAACTGCAAAAATAAAATCAAAGAGACAAAATTGTAATACTGACCCTGGTTCAACAAATATTTTATTGACCTAAAGTGATGTTAAGTGTTACATGCATGAGTGTACCCATGCATGTGCATGTGTGTGTGTGTCTGTCATGTAGTGTATTCCAGGTACTTGACACTAGAATAAAATACGTCTTTTATCCTGAAATGTTTTTAAAGTAACAGTGGTAATCTGTAATGAATTCAACCAAAGTCTCAGAAATGAGACATTGAACAATAGCAAATCTCTTACACTGAAACAGGATTAATAGGTATCTGCTTAGCCTGTGTTATGAGAATAATCTTTATTCTCAGTCTTCATGTACTTTCTGAAAAGTGAGCATGGCTATAAACTGAACCTTTTGCAACAGAAATTTCATATGTCTTACTAAATGTGTTTGCAGTTATTTTAAGTGTTGAAACCTAACTACCTGCATAAACATCTTCAAAATAAAATGAAATCATGATTTAACCCATTTGGCATTACAGATTAAAATTATCAGACATTTTACCTTAATGACTCATTTTGTTTTACAAGCTGGTATAATCTTTTCCTTCACTTTAGTCAACATTTCTGAATAAAATTCCAAATATTTACCAATATAGAGAAAGAAATAAATTTCTATGTATTTCAGTAGGGGATTAAAAAAAGACATGTGGTAAAGATTCATATGAGTTCAATAAAATTATTTAGTATTACAGAATTATTTTGGACTTTTGATCAATTTTAATATGTTCACTTTCTGTACATTATTATATATTGAACCACTTAAATAATTATTACATGTAGAAACATTAAAAATAGAAGGAACAGTATTTTAGAAGGACATTGGGTATTGACTACTATGTGAATAAAAAAACCAAACTAGAGCTGCCACATTGACTTATTATCAGCATTGAACTCTGTAGCTGTTTTAATTATGACTACTATTGCTAACCCCATGACATTTTATTAAATTGATATGTTAAAGCATCTAGGGTGTGTTTAAATGAAGTCATTAATGCTTTCATGGGACTATTTAATTTACCTATTTTATTCTCACTGATACATGGCAAATTTTCTTTTTTTTTTCTTTTTTATCAAGTGGGTGAAAAAGTAAACACTACATAATGGGAATGATATGTAAATGTAGATCACGGAAAAAAAAATACCCTGCAAGAATTGAGAATTGGCTCAAAAATATACAATACTGTCATGAGTGTTGAATTAGGCTGGGTCCCCTAAGGAAGACAAATGCACAGAAATTCAAAATAAGGAGTGATGTAGAGTAGGAGCCTGGAAGAGTGAGAATGGAGCACTGGATGTTAATTTAAGGAAGCCTAACTGCAGGAAGTACGTATTGCTCTTTATGTTAGGGAATAACAAGGAGGAGCTACACAGTTGTCACCAGAACTACAGAGCTGAGAGGAAGCACTCTAGTTAGCGAGCTGTACTCCCTTGGAGAGGAGGCCTAGCTCTGCCTCTGGGCCTCTGGGTGGGCTGGGTTAGGACTTGGCAGTGTTTCTGTCCCTGGTTGTGCCCCTACCAGGGACTTTGCACATCAAACGGTGTCACAACCAGCTGCTGCTGCCTCAGAGGTATCTGGAGAAACTGGCAGAAGTTTGCCAGTGTCCATTTGTGTTGGGTTCACATTAAAAGAGCACAACATGAAGAAGAGTGGACTTAGAAATGCAATTAGATGGAACACAGATGTACTCGAATGCAACATGAAGATAAAACATGGGATAAAGGTAGTTAGCAAAATGTTGACAGTCAGAAATCAGCATCTTTTTGAAAGAATGGCATGAAAACATCCTTGGGTTACTCAGTAACATTCTAGTTCTAAAAGACGAGGTTTCTATGCTCCCAACGTGCTTTCTTGATTGAAATCAACATTTATCTCACTTTCATATCTTTAGACACACCTCCCAATGGCAGCCTGGATGCGACACCTGCTTTTTTATACCTATATTTACAGCCTTGGAGTCACGAACTTGAGAGACAATCTACTACTGCTCTATTCCCTTGAGGTGACAAGATAAATGATTAAAATTAATCACCATTACTTGATGCAATCTTTAAGAACATTATACGTATCTGTTTTTAATTGGCATGGTGTTTGTACAATTTTATGGAACAATTTGTCTTATATGTACATAGGATGTAATGATCAGTTTGTGATACTTGGCATACATACTTACCTCATCGATTTATCATGTCTTTTTATTGGGAAACCTTGAAACTACTTCTAGTAGCTGCTATGAGCTAGTCATTACTTATTTTCTCTCACAGGGACTGTATACATAGAGAAAGATCCTTACACTGTGTCCTCTCTTTAATCCACTTCCACATACCTTTCCCAGTGTCTGGAAGTCACCTATTCTTTGGTATTCCAAGGCCAACATTTTTATTTCTACACATAGGTGAAATCTGAAGAAATGATGGTACTTAAACACAATGGGGCACTACTCTGCCATAAAGAACAATAAATCTGAGACATTCTTACATAGATGGATGCATCCTGAGACAAATGGTACTAAATGAAATAAATCAGACAAACAAGCTTAAATATTGCATGGTTTCTTTTGCATGAGAAAACCAAGGTATACATGAAGAGCAAATAATGGTACATAGGAAGATCTTCTATAAATGAAAAAGGGAATAAGAAATAGAGGGAAGAGTAAAAAGGGGAAGGAAAGAAAATGAAAATAAAATAATTGAAAGGAAAAATTGGAAGTACAGTTTTTGCCAAAGGAAAGGGTGCCAAGAACTTGAAGGAACATTGAGGGATGAGAGTAGGAGATAAATAAAAATTAAGATATGTGATGTGCAGGTACCAATACCTCACAAAAAATAGAATCATTATGTGCTATAGATGTGTACTAATAAAATACAAGTAATGAAAGAATATGTGATCCAATACCACATAAATAATTTTATTTAATGTTGTCAAGTGAGATTTATCCCAAGGATGCAAGGATGGATCAATATATACACAATTCAGTAAGTGTAAAAAAGCATGTCAACTGAAGGAAGAGCAAAAAACATGTTTGTATGAACAGATACTGAAAAAAGCATTTGAAAGAAATTAAATACCCTCTCTCATAAAAATTAGCTATTGAATCTGTATACTTCAGCACAGTACAGTAAAAGCTTTCTCAGAAACCCACTGCCAACATTATACTGAACATTAAAAAGTGCAAATATTTTCCTACAACATAAAGAACATGGCAAAGTTGCTCATTTTAATCACTTCTATAATATAATACTTCTATAATAATAATAGCTTAAAGTAAAATTTACCAAGGAAATAAGTGATATCTACAAAGAAAATTACAAAATGTGAGTGAAAGAAATTGAAAATGACCCATGAAAGACTCAAGATATCCCATATTCATAGATTAGAATAATCTTAAAATATATTCAGTAATCAAAGTTATCTACAAATTTGTTATAATTTCCCTCAAATTATCAAAGACAATCTTCACAAAAAAAGAAAAAAAATTACTGAAATCTGTATGGAACCACAAAAGATCCCTAATAGTCATAGTAATTCTGAAGTAAATAAAACAATGCTGAAAACTATGTAATACCCAAATTGAAAACATACTAGACATAAACAGAACAAAAGAAACAAGGGGTGCTATGGTATCACAATATGATTACACACATAAAGAAATGGACCAGAGAAGAAAACATAAATAAATTCATGTGTTTAAGGCTGATTCATTTTTGGTAAAGACAAAAAGAGCATCCGCTGGAGAAATGAAAGTCCAATCCTTTGCCATGGCTAAACTCCATTCAAAATGAAGCAAAACCTCAAATAAGAGCTAGCAGAAGAAAACAGAGAACACATGCCTGAGGACATGGGTCTGGGCAGGCTTTTATTTATTTATTTTTTATTTTGTTTTATTTTATTATTATTATTATTTTTTTTGGTTCCAGGAATCGAACTCATAACCTCACACCTGCCAGGCAGCTACTTATGCCACTGAGCTAAATCCCTGGCCCTTGGCAGGCTTTTTAGATGTGACCTCAAAAGCATGGTGGACAAAAGAAAACACTGACAAATGGAATCACATAAAATGCTAATGCGTCACCTCTTCACAATAAAGAAAGTGATCATCGTGGTGAAGAGGTAACATGTGAATAGAAGACTATATTTGCAAATAATTTCTTCAACAAGAGATTCATGTCCTTAATATATAAAAACCACAACTCAAAAAAAAAGAAATGACTCATAAAAATGAGCAAATGAACTGAATAAGCATTTTTAAAAATGAGAATACAAAAAGGGTGACACATATATAAAAATGTACAATATCCCCAACCATTGAGGAAATATAAATCAAAATCACAATGAAATATTATCTCATCTGAGCTAGAATGACTGATACCAAAAAGACATGAAGTTACAAATGCTGACAAAGCTAGAGAATAAAGGGAAACTTGTACACATTACTGACATGCTCGACGTTGCAATTGTCTTTTCATGGTTTCAACATAATCGATCACGTTTTCTGTGAATCACACTCACTACTCTTCCTGTCTTGTTCAGATACTCACATAAATCAGTTACTCATATTCACTTTTTCCACCTTTAATGCAATCAGCACACTGCTCATCATTCACTTCTTATGCATTCATTGTTGTCACCATCCTCAGATGCATTTAGGCAGTGGGCGCCGCAAGGCTTTCTCCATCTGTGCCTCCCACCTGATGGCCATCACCGTCTTCCACGGCACCATCCTGTTCCTCTACTCTGTGCCCAACGCCAGGAACTCCAGACACACAGTCAAAATGGCCTCTGTGTTTTATACGGTGGTGATCCCCATGCTGAACCTCCTGGTATAGTTTGAGAAATAAGAACATGAAGGACACGGTCCACAAAATAAGGAGTTTTAAAATGTTTACTTCTTGAACATTGTATTGTTGTTCATTCTTCCTTTATATGTGAGTAAAGTGTGTTCATAAGTTAATTTTAAAGGTAACTTTAAATTAATAGTGTTAATAATCAACTGAAGAGTAGTGAATTTTCATTTTGGTAGACTAAATTTGTTCTTTTAATTGTTGAGAAATATCAACAATATAGATACTTTACTTACAAGTTTGTGATAACATATTTATAATATCATTGTATACATTAAAAGATAACTTGTCCCCTCTGTGTCATCCTGTATAATTTAATAAATATTTTCTCCATCATACTATCTTATATTCTTGTTAGAATAGACCAGGGTGTAAATAAACATAGGAATGACTGTCCTAAAGTAACAACTAATAGCAGAATGCATAGTAGCTGTTTTCAATAATGTAAAAGTCAGTGTTGGTATTATTTCAATGAACTAGTTTACCGTTATTAAGACAGAAAATAATAACTATCACAGAGACAGTTTAACAGGGAATTTAAAATTCTACTGAGGATTTGTAGAAGGATGTCATTATACAATATGTATGATTTTAGCAAAAGAAATGTGCACAATTGTATGCATTCCTTCCAGTTTAGAAAGAGATTTATCAAGAAAAAAACAGCATAAATAAAAGTAGGTAGTTAAGAATGTAAGAATGAGGGCTGGGAGTTTGCCTCAGTGGCTTGAGCGCCTGTCTGGCAGGTGTGAGGCTGTGAGTTCGACCCCCGGTGCCGCAAAAAAAAAAAAAAAATGAATGTAAGAATGAATAAGATATTCAAAAATATTTTATTGGACTTACATGACTAAACTATGAATGTGTATATATGTGCATATGTTACAGAATATATATATATATATATATATATATATATATATATGTTACTTGGAATGAAATTTGATTAAAGTATGGTCTACATCTTTGATGTGCTTTGTATTTGTTTTGTGTCCCTGAAATTAAACATTCAAATTGCTGAGTTACATTTGCCTCCTTTTATTTTGAGACAGAATCGCACTAAGTTACCC